>OY757907.1:113126455-113213955 GCA_963585895.1 Sepioteuthis lessoniana
TTTCTGAACTGATTGTTTTTCAGAAAAATCTGCTTGACGCCAAGTCCCCTCAAATCTCCAGGACGCTTTTCAGAATCTTAGCCGATTTTTGTTATGTCTGCATGCTTTCAATTCTACTTTTAAACTTCAATTCATCAGGTCTCTTTTCCCAGATTCTGGGAAATCATTCAAAGAGCCTTAATTATGATTGGGAATACCATAATTTTATACTCCGCAATTTTTTCAGCTGTCTGGGAAAGTCTAAGCATTTTTCCAACTATTTCCTTCTTTTCCTTTCAATTTAGGGGCAACTGTAATCGAAAAACTCAATTAATGATTGGTTCTATTTTTCTTTTCATCTAAAAGTTTGGTTTTCTGTCCTGGGTTGAGTTATAACCCAGTTGCAGCGTTAGTTGATTGTATTAATCATTTTATTATCTGGTGTGATCAGGCCACTAATTTTCCAGTTAGCTGTTAAGTTAACTAAAATCCTTAACAGAAATCTAAGTCAAATTTGAAAGTTCAAGCGACTGCACTAGAGACCTACGGGAAGACCAAAAGTAAATAAAATGGATGCATTTAATAAATGAAAACGGCGAATTTGGGGTCACATGTGTGATGACGTAGTTAGTTAGTGAGATGACATCTCACTAACAATATTCTGAATTCAGATCTATAAAAATCAGCTAATTTTGAAAAAGTTGTTCGCTGTCAGTTAGAAGTTGGCGTTTAGAGACGTCGGTCGGGTGGGTTGCCGTCGTTACCAGGATGAGACCAAAATAAAAGTACCGAGACAACTTTAGTATCACATGTGGCGCTGTTACCAGGATGAGACAAATCATTATTATTACATTTAGTACCACAAATGTTGTGCACACTGGTATTACATTTGACGCTGGTATCGGTGTTGGTAATCGGAGACTGCAATATTGTTACTGTGATGCTGTGTCAGAATAGTTTCACATTTGGTAGCAGACCGTACCCAAGCATAGTAGACAAATAGTAACCGGGCCCGAACATCGTACCACAGATGGTAACCGAACCAAACGATAGTACCACAAATGGTAACCGCGTCAGAATATAGTACCACATTTCGTGCTGGACGAAGCCATAGTGTTATCGAGTGATCCATTTGTATGTCAAATAATTCTATGTGTTTCAGTTACAAGGAAAGATTCTGGTTTGCACATATAATTTTATTTCGTTATGGTGAATTTTCAGTTTCCTGCGCAAGTGGATCACCTTTCTCACAGAGTCATGGCTGTTCACGTATTCCTTTTCTTCAAGTTAGCAGCATCCACTTATATTATTAACATTCCCGTTCTACAACCATACTGGCAAAATTTGTTCTTTTCATCAGTATTATCTGTTTTTGTTTGGATGTAATTAATCCTGATATAATTCCGTGATTCTATTGAAAGGATTCAGTTCCTTTTGTAATGTTTCTCCTTCGTAATCATGTTCCTGTTATTTTCTGTGTAATGTTCTTTTTTTTGTCTTTTAAAATATCCATAGTTATTTTTCTTCCTATTTTTGTTTTCTGATTTTTTTATATTTGTAATCCTACTATTGGTGTTACTGGATGCTGTCGCCAGTCTCTCTTTGTTTTTCTTGAGATATTCTTCGAGTTTATGTATTTACCTATCTACACAGTTCTGAAAGAGTTTGAGGAATATCAAGACCAGCTGTGGTAATTCTCACTTGACGAAATTGCAATATATATATATATATATATATAATACGAGGAGAATATTCTAATGATTAGACTATTAAGTAATAATCCAAAGGGGTAGGATTATCCATCTGAGTGCACAATGCCGACGGCTATCGACTGTATAATTATTTTTAGATTAAAAAATCCTGTGAAACTCATGTGTATAGCGAAAACATCTTATATAAAATTTAAAGGGAAAAAATTCAATTTTGTTGTTTCATTATGATTTTTTTCAGATCTATAAAACGACCCTCTTCGGATGGAAAAAAAAATACTATTGTGTATTCGAATATAAATTATACCTAAATTATATTTGAATTCAAATTTTATACAAATGCATAACTATATTTTTTCTCCCTCTGAAGTGGGCCATTTTGCAGACCCGAAATAAATTTATAATGAAACTAAAAAAATTATTATTTTTCTTTCAATCTTATAAAATATGTATATATATATATATATATATATATATATATATATGTGTGTGTGTGTGTGTGTGTTTGTGTGTGCATGTATGTATGCATTTACCAACCAATTTGCACCGGCAGGATGTGACGTAAGGCTAATTTTAAAGTGGAGATTAACAAATTTGAATTCTGAGATTTCATCCTCCTCAATAGCTTGTCATACTTAGATTAAAAATCATAGTCTGATCTATTATTTATTAATATCTGGAGAGAGGATATTTGGATGCATCCCTTTTCTGAGAATATTGGCTTCACGGAAAATGCTGAAAGCTTCGTTCAGGATTTGAACACAGTTTACCGTGTCCATTTCCCACAACAATAACCACTGCTACATAAGCGGAACCAATGTCATTATAACTATCAAAAAATTATTAAGTATGTATTATAAATTCATGATAATGTATATATATATATTGTCATCCAAAGACAGACTGTTTCGTTCGATCAGAACTCTTCAGTGTGGCTAGACACGTAGGACGCTCGAAGCCGGGATCGAAACCCATCCAACTTTACGTTAGACTAAGTCTCAAACCACTCGCCCAACAAGAGTACCACGCTGGCTCAGGGAATTTTAAAGGCATTTATGTAGCAGAAGCGTCCGTTTGTTTACTTTTTTATACCCTATCGGCTACCATATATATAATCATATCATCGTGCATAAATAGTTTTCTACTAAATAATCAATAGCTCTTCATTTCTTAAACCAAAGATATATTTTTTTATAAGGATCATACAATTAAAATGGATATTATTTGGTATTCTTACGAAAATACCGAGCAGACGCTCATGAAATTTCCAAATTTCTGGAGGAGTGAATTGCGACATTGTGCTTTTTTTTTACAAACAGTTAACTGACACAAATTTACTGCACAGTAGACAAAAGCAAAAAGAAAAAAAAAAGTTCATACGAGAAATTAATAATTTAAAATGGTGACACTTTATCCATTGCAACTAGTATATATGTATTCATCAGTCTGGAATTTAATTACATTTATCAGAATATATATAATAGTAAATGAAATGAATATATAAATTTTTTTTCACTATTATCATAAAAAATGCAATCACACCTTCATTTTCAATGACCTCAGCTCAAAAGGAAGGCGAATTTTCGATTCTATGTTTAAAGAAATCTCGGGTTTTCCCTGAAAAAAATGTTTCAACCATTGTTCTCAACTTCTATATTTCTTAATATTCTCTCACTTATAAAATGGTTTAGTGATCGAAACAAATGAAGACTCTAGGTGCTAAATCTGAGTATGGGGAATATAGAAGAAAGTCTCATTCTAAAGAAAATATATTTTCTCGTGTTTGTTCGGCTGTAAACAATTTTTTAATGATAATATTTGATAGATTTAAACTATATATATATATATATATATATATATATATATATATATATATATGCACACCTCGAGGCAGCAGCGAAATGCATTCCAACAAAACTTAAAACTAAATATAGAGTCCCTTGGGAAACTTTAGCGTTGAGAGAAAAACGTGCACTAGTGAAAACAGCCTCCAAAAACTATCGAAAAAACCCAACAAACACAAATGCCTTAAAACTAAAAACTGCACAATATCAATTAGCAGGCATATATATAAAGGAACAGAAAGAATACATTCAAAATCAGATAGATAAAATTAGAGACTCAGTGGAAGATAGACAATCTAGGATAGCCTGGCAAACAATAAACGAAGTGAGTAGAAGAAAGAACACAGCCAAAGCAAAACTGAAAGCAGCAAACCAACAAGAAAGAATAAAACTGTGGAAACAGCACTTCGAAAATTTACTAGGAAACCCACCGAAAATAACACATGAACCAATCACCAGAATAATTAGCAAACAATTAGACATTAAACTAGGACCGTTCACACAAGAACTCGACTCGGTTCTCAGAAAAATTAAAAATAGGAAAGCTGCAGGGCTGGACGAAATTCCCCCGGAAGTATGGAAGACCAGACAATTCAATGACATACTGCTTCGACACTGCAACGCAGTATACAATCAAAATCCGATAGATAGATGGATGAAAGGATGCATACCCCCCTTCCCTAAAAAGGGGGACCTCGGATTAGCCAAAAACTACGAGGCATAACACTTACATCCATAGCTGCCAAAATCTACAATGCCCTACTTCGAAACCGCATAGAACCCAAAATCGACAGCATACTTAGAAAAAACCAAAATGGCTTCCGAAGAAATAGATCCACGACCTCACAAATATTAACCATCCGTAGAATCCTTGAAGGTGTATGGGCAAAAAACCTACAAGCGACATTAATTTTTGTTGACTTTACCAAGGCTTTCGATTCCATTCACAGAGGAAAGATGGAACAAATCCTACTAGCGAACGGCATACCTAAAGAAACCGTAGCGGCAATAACGATTATCTATAGAAACACTAAAGTAAAAGTACGATCACCAGATGGAGACACAGAATACTTCGACATTGTAGCAGGAGTACTACAAGGGGACACGCTGTCTCCGTACCTCTTTATCATTTGTCAAGACAACGTACTTAGAACATCGATTGACAAAATCAAAGAGAATGGCTTCGAACTGACTAAGAAAAGAAGCAGAAGGTACCCCGCAACAACAATTACCGACGCCGACTACGCCGATGACATAGCGATACTGGCAAATACATCTGACCAAGCCGAAACACTACTGCATAGTTTGGAATGAGCAGCAGCAAACATAGGTCTCTATGTTAATGCACACAAAATGGAATATATGTGCTATAATCAAACGGGGGACATCTCCACTCTAGAAGGAACCCCTCTTAAACTAGTAGACAAATTCACTTACCTAGGAAGCAGCGTCGAATCAACCGAAAAGGACATCGAAACGAGGTTAGCGAAAGCTTGGGCAGCTATCAATAGGTTATCGATTATTTGGAAATCAGACCTAAACGATAGAATGAAACGCAGTTTCTTCCAGGCAGCGGTCACATCGATACTGCTATATGGCTGCACTACATGGACGCTAACAAAACGGCTGGAGAAGAAGCTAGACGGCAATTACACAAGAATGGTACGTGCAATCTTAAACAAGTCCTGGCGGCAACACCCCACAAGACACCAACTGTACGGCTACCTGCCCCCTATCACGAAAACTATTCAAGTTAGACGAGCCAGACATGCAGGACACTGCTGGATTAGCAGGGACGAATTCATAAGAGATGTACTCTTATGGACCCCCACACATGACCGTGCAAAAGCAGGACGACCAGCACGAACATACATTCAGCAGCTATGTGAGGATACGGGATGTTGTCCTGAAGACCTACCTAGGGCGATGAACGATAGGGAGGAGTGGCGAGAGAGGGTCAGGGATATCTGTGCTACCAGCGCGATATGATGATTATATATATATATATATATATATATATATATATATATATATATATATATATCACCTCTTTCTAATTGAGGGTTACTTTTCTTGGTAAACAAAGGCATTAAGTTCTCAGTATTAAAACACAAAGCACAAAATAGAACACTCTGATTCACCCGTTTTTTGCCTGGTCTGATACAAAATTTTTAAGTAAAATTCCAGAAACTTGAATTCTAATTCTCAAAGTAGGCAGGTTTTCCTATATGAATATTGGTGCAATACAATATTTTTATATTATTTTCTTTTATTTGGTTATTTCATAATATGCTATGATTGTAAAACATCGTAATAACTAATTCTAGTAGTTTCATGAGATTTTCAGCTTCCTAATTCTTTTCTGAAAGCATCTGAATTTTTCAAAAATGTATTATTTCAAAAGAAATAAATTAAACCGTTAAAAATATCTATGCATTGATTAAATACTAAAAATGAAATCTCAGTATTCATTCAAATGTTTACACTAAAAAATTAATATCTCAGGGACATTTTTGCCAGAGTGAATTCTTGGTTCTCTTGTTTCTTTTTGCCCAGGGTTACAGCGGCTTCAGCAGAGTATTTAATGATAAAATATAATTATCTTTGAAAAATCAATTCCTCTCTCGTGAGTGTAATATTGTTTTAGTAAGAATAACTTATTATTCTATATTTTATGATTATTATTAGTAGTAGCAAGAACATGTATTCATTTGATAACGATATCAATGACGTTTTTATTTCATCCTTTCCTCAACGCCCAAGGCAATTCTAATCTTCACGCTATTATCGTTGTTATATGATGTACAAAACGGAGACCATAATTCCAAAATCTAATATAACTGATATCGTTGCATTTAATGACGTATAAAATTCACTTTTTACCGTTTCCTGGGCATGACATTACGTTTGGTTGTGAGGTACAAAATTTGGATCTCAAGGTAGTGTGGAGTGATCTCTTGTTATTATTTTCTGATCCATATTGAACCGGAATGGTTGTACGATTTAGGGTCTCATCTATAGGTTGAACGAAAGGATTTTAACCTGAATACAGTAGCTCAAACACATTGATACTGAAAAAAGTATCAGTCTAAGATGTTTAAATTTTACTAATACTACTTCTGGCAAGGATTATCAAATTAGCGCGCTGAGATGATCCACTTTTTTTTTCTTTTTTTTTTTTAAATTTCATCACTAAGTAAACTAATAGCAAATTAGACATAAATCATATTTATTTAATAGCTGAACGTTCAGGCTTCGAGAACTATTCCTAAGTTAAATTATATTAAATTACTTAATTGTATAATTTTTTTCCAATTCATGCAGGGGGGATGTCCTCGTGGGGTAATGGTTAAAGCGATTGACTGCGGAATCGTAGTAAGCGAGTTCGTACTACAGTTGCGCTATTACGTTCACTTTCGGGCAAATACACTTGGGAAAGGTATGAACTCCCTTATCCTCCCATCCATGTATTAAATAGTACCACTACTGTTCTTCTAGAAGAGTGGCTTTGCCATTAAATAACCTATAAAGGTTAACACGCCATTAAACAAAGAAATCAAACCAATTCATTCAGAGGAATAATATTAAGTTTTAACCTGATATTGGGGGAAAATTATTGAATTCATTGACAAAAAACATTCTTAAATGCTCCTCTTCGGGCTTTTGGAAAACCTGATTTCCACACGAATGAATCCCAATAATTCAAAGTAATGTAAGAATGTTTCCAACTTTATCAATTTGCAGTCAAATAAAACTTTTTGTGTAGAGGCTTTCTCACAGAAGATTTAAAAAATTTTTCCTAAATAAATTTTCAACTGGATTTAGATCTTGACTGTTCGTCGACCAAGTCTGTGATTTTATATGACTTTCCTTAGGAAAAGCTTGAATCCGCTTTGTTATGTGACTAGATGAATTATCATCCGAAAAAAATGCTTTATTGGAAGAACAAACTTTTTAGGGAGACTGAAGCTCAACAATTAAACAAAACTGATTTCCGTCTTATCTTTTATTAGTGTATTTAGTACCAATTATAAAAACTGATTGAACATCCTTTAATTGATCTAATTATATAATTTCTACCGGAAGTAATACCAGAGTTTTCCAAATATTAATATGGTGCCAAGGTATGATGGATTTATATGATTAAAATTAGGGTGAAGATAAGACTAAGAGAGCATTTTTTTACTATACACACCCGGAGACAATAATAATTAAATCATCTTTGACATAAAGTAATCGAACAAAAGTTGACATTGCGAAAGACCAACCGACTATCTACTTTTTCTCAAATATTAGATTTTAAAAAATATGAGATAAATGCTCGAAAAGAAACTGATTTTAAAGTAGGCAACTTGTAACCTCATTCGTGTTGCCTACCAACATGAATGAAGTCACAATGTTGTTTGGTGCATCATCCAACAAATTGTAAACATTTTATATGTACATGGTTCTGATACACCATTATATACAGTAATTCAACAACACTTTTCTTTATTCTTTTACGGCTTCTTAGTTATTCACACCAGTTTTAACCGTTGTTTTTCTTATTGAAGCCAAAGTGACTGCAAAATTCCACAGATTCCCTGGATTCTTCGGGCTGATATCAACAGTGCGAGGGTCTACTTGGTCTCAAATCTTCATCAAATCTTCAGTTCTCACTGATATTTATCTACGCCCTTGGAATGCCCGTTTGGCTGAGTGGGCGGCAATGGCTATTGACCAGCAAGTATAGCACTGGCATCCATATCTGGACCTTTGCGTCCATGTCCAACTTGGCTCATCAGGTTCACATTGCTCTATGTGAGCCGATGACCAGCAAAGTCCTGCAGAGTTTGAGCCTCGGCTCGTGTCTGACATTTACTTCTCTGACCTTCAGATCATTGACCTTGTGTCTGGTGGAGGAGCAGAGACAAATAAAGTCTTTGGAAAGGGTATCATCTACAACTGGTATCACCTCCCAGTTCGTGTTTTTCTCTTCTCTATCAAGATCAGGTGTTTTCTTATTTTCAAAGAAATAAATACATAGGCAGTCTCTTTTGTCAGACAGATTGGATACATCTTAACATAGAAAAAATTGGAAGGCAGACAATTGAAGCATAAAACAAAGCAATTGATGACAATTCACATAGCCTTATAACTGAGGGATTACATAAACAGGAATTTGTGTCAAGAAAATGAAGAAGATCACTCTGCAGTATTTTACTTTCTCTTGTTCTTTCTCTCTCTCTCTCTCTCTCTATATATATATATATATCTCAGTAAGTAAAGTTGGCGAACGTAGCCTAGGGTGACTCGAAATCTCCCTTTTAGATTGCTACAACACCAAGGTGTAGGGGAGGACGCAAGTCTTTTCCCTGGATTGCTTCACTTTACTCTTGATTCATACCTCCTAATGCTGAGTATTAAGCAAGGAGGCATCAAGTACCATTTTTTGAATCTCGGCTGGGGTTTGAACTCATATCTCCTGGGCCATTAGCGAACACTCTAACTATCATGCCAATGTCTGGTACTATATATATATATATATATATAGGGTGGAACGATTAAATTTTCGTCCTAAATAAAACAACACTACAGCTTTATTCTAAAACTTTTATTGAAAAAATCAATTCAGCTAACTTGATTATGTAGTAGAGCTGACATCTATTTAATGTAGCCACCTTCAGCCTCAATCGCCGCCTCGATACGGATCCGGAACTGGGAGCATGTCTTTTCCACAAGCGCCAGCGGGAGCTCGGCGAATACTCGGTGGATGGCGGTGATCAGGCTGGCTTTGGTGTTGTGGGAGGTCATGTTTGTGATGTCCTCAACGTATGACCAAACGAAGTTGTCCAGCAGGTTCAGGTCGGGGGGGGGGAATGGGGCCAGTGAGCGAAGGACTATTTCTGAAGCCAAGCCTGGGTCTCTTTGGACTCGTCAGCCGGCGCCGAGTCCTGCTGTCACACCCAGGGTCTGCCACCGGCCACCTGATTGCACCTGGGGATCACCACACTCTTCAGCACATCCAGGTACACTTTGGTGTTGACTTTCAAGCCAACTTCGAAGACGTGAGGTTGCATGATATAGCCCTCACTTGAAACCACACCAAAGACCATAACCGTAGCCGGAAACTTTGTTTTCATCACCCTGAGCACGTCCCCGTTATTTGTGGCAATCCAGATTTGTATTTTGAAGGTACTGGGAATGGTCCTGTTGTCATAACTTGGATCGGTAGAGATCATGAGTTGTACTGCAGCGCATCTCCGATCTCGCTGGTTGAACATTGTGTCACTTTCAGACATGATCGAAGGCTCCTATCGCTTTTGGGATTTGTACACAACTGGCCAACTAGTAGATGGTCTGCAACAACAAAAAAAAGTAAACCGGTTTTCATTAAACGGAAATGGAATCATGTCGTCTTTTCTTGTGCGACAATTTTATCGTTCCATCCTGTATTATCAAAATCACATTTACACACACTGATACACAGACATACACATACTGTGTGAGTTTGTGTGAAAATACAATTTAGATATTATAATCTTATCCTAATACATTAATTTAGATAATATATTGTCATATATTAAAACAAAGGAAGTGATAAACTTTATCAATAAAATCGTAAAGCTTAATATGGTTTAGAATGTAGTCCTCTGAGAAGCGTATCAATGTGTTTAAAAAATATTCAGCAATATTTGATGTAAATATGCTACATTTATTCTTTCAATTCGCAACTTTCTACAATCCTGCTCTCTTTAATTCTCCATAATTATCGATTGCTATAGAAACTGTAAAGATCAACTTCGTGCTGATCATTGATAGTTTTTTTTTCTTAACCCTCTTTTCTGTCGTAGTGTAGACTACAGTTATTATTGCAATTAGCGTCTGATGCTTTATATTTAGTTTATAACTTTCTTTTACTAAAATTTTGTATAGATGTTTCATTCGTCTCGTCGCGATTGTATCGCTTTCTGCCGTCAGCAGCGAATCCATACATTGAAGGAAAAAAGAAACAAATCATTTGGTTGTGTTTTATTTTTAAGTTCTCTTCAGTTTTCGCCATGTCTTTTTCTAAAATATATTCCTTCACATTGTTTGTGATGTTGTTGTTTTCTTGTTAGCGTCTGATACAGGTTTATTAATAACTCTGTTTTCTTTAAAAACTTATATAAGACAGTATTTAGTTGTTGCAATACATTATAATTATCCCTTACTTCAAATTCTTTACTTCTACTTCTTCTATCATTATTAGTATTGTCAGTTGTATATTAATATAGTATCGACCTGTTTCTGACTTTAAGATAAGTGTCTCGGCTGGTATAATATTAAGCTCGTTCGGCCAGCAAACTATTATTAGTGAGTTCAACTCATACGGGTTACTTCATTACTCAGCGTTTTTTGCTGAATGATTAATTGATTTTAACGGTATGTTGTCTCGTCTAGGGCTATTTTATGCTGATTGGTTAGGGAATCATGTTCATCGTACGCTCATACTTACATTTTTTGTGTAGCTGTTTCTAAAGCGATTTGTATGCATAAGACCTCATCGAATTCGAATAATTTTTGAATAGATTCATTTAACTTTTAGTGGGAATAAAACAAGTTTTCCATTCAGGGTTTGAGTCAACCTGGGAGTAATTGCAGTTAAGGGATGCTCCACACGCACCAGAACACCAGTATTTGATTTTTACCATTAGATGCACTTTAGAGTCATACCCAGGACGCAACATTTTGGGGAGATCTTATCCCCCTTCAGGTGGTAGAGTCAGCGATAGGACGGTCAGTGTCACTGAGAAAGTTAACAAAATTTGGTAAATGACAACTTTAGAGTTCTTGGTGTGCATGAGTAGAAACTAATCGATATATATATATATATATATATATATATATATATATCGATTAGTTTATATATATATATATATATATATATGTAGTGGAGGTGGATTAGTTTCTATATATATATATATATATATAGTGGAGGTGCCCGTGGTGTGTGGTGGAGGAGCCCGTGGTGTAATGGTTATCGTCGTAGGAAATGGACACGGTGACACGAGTTCAGATCCTGGACCAGGCTAATTGCATTTCACATAGCACTAATACCCTTGGGAAAGGTATGAATCCAATTATTCTCCCTCCAGCTATGGGTAAATAGTAGGACAGACAGGATTCTTCAGCCTTGGTGAGACAACTAGTCTAGGTGAATTCTAACCTGTTAAATTTCGTCTAAAATTGACCTTGTGTCTTATCCTGCCCGCGCAGAGGGATTGGTATATATATATATCAATAAAAGTTCTCAAATAGCGGTCGGTATAGCAGGATATTACCTAAAAGCTAAATATACATGAAACTTTTTCTCAGGTAACTGAAATGGGAAGATGATAAAATATTTTTTTTATATTTATGAGAATAGGCAATGCTAATCATCCCGGAAAATATTAATGTGTTTTCTGTTCGATCCAAACAAGACAATCATCTAAAGTGTATAGAAATTTATTGGTATTTATCATGTATTTTGAAATGAGTTTCTGATTTAATATTTTTTGTTGAGCTTCTTATATTGGCCGCTGTATTTTTCCTTCTATAAATTTCTATATTTTGCAGGTGTTTTAACCTTGAGACCACTGAGCCCTCCATAATTCTTGGCTAGATTTTCTTGCTTGAAAGAAATAACTGACATTGTAAAATGTTATAAATTGTTCTTAAACTGCTTTACAAGATATTTGTTAAGTAATAGGTTTTAGAGAAAATTCTAAATATACAATTAATAAACAAATTGTATATAAAATATAAAACTGCATTATTTAATGCAGAAGTTGGAATCTCTGGCCGAAATTTCGGGTGCTTGGGTTTATGTGATTCTAATTAGTGGCACAAATACCAGCTTTCGAGTTCAAAGAGTTAAGGTATATTTTTTCAGTGCAGTGTTTATCGTTGGCAAGTTAACTGTATCTAATTATGGTTTCTTGCCGATGGTAATTTAAATGTATTTTGTTGTCTATGTTTTTATGATAAATTTTACTCTGTTTTTTTATCAAGTCAAATTCTTCTTTCCTGAAATTCTCAACCAACTCAAAAAAATGATTCCTCATGTTAGCCTTGAGATTAATATTTTGTGAAGGAATAAGAAAATGTCACTCGTAGTGTAAGGAATAGATTTGTTAAAACACAAGTACACGAACGTGTGTATATATATATATATATATATATATATATATATATATATTGGCCAAATGGTTTGATTGTGCACCAATGGTCCCGCAGACTGGGGTACAATTCCAAGTTGAGACATACTAAAGACTCAAAAAATAATACTTTATGCCTCCTTGCTTAACGCCCAGTATTATAAGATAAGGATCAAGGGTAAGTGGAGAAATCCAGGGAAAGGAATTGCAACCTCCCCTACAATGTAGAAGCTATTGAAAAAGAGAGCTTTCAGGTCACCATCGACTACGGTTGGTCAAATTATATATATATATGCAGCCAACTTACTATATAGCCAACTTTCAGATCGCCATCGACTACAGTTGGTCTAATTATATATATATATGCAGCCAACTTACGTCGTATATATGTTGATGACCACTTATGGATCTATCTCTCTATTTTGAAAAATAAACCTCACCTGGTCTTATTCCATGAGTATATCTTGATCAGACTCTAACGTTTTCAGCTGACTTTTGTATATATTCTGAGTGCGATGGGTAAACTGTCGTCTAAATTAGGAAAAAATGAAGATTACACTGATATCTTTTTTTTTTTTTAGATATATCTATCAAAATTGGATGAAAGCATCTTGAGTATAGATTAAATTTATTCAAAAAATTGCCATTGGCTTCCACCGCAGACTCCAGATGATTTCTGAATCTCCTTCCAACCTCTCCGACGAACTCCTTGATTAAATTGTTCAATGCTGCTGTGATCTTTGTTTTCAATTCGTCTTTCGTTTGGAACGGGAGATTTGTTGGTGTCTCACTCAACCGCACTCCACATAATATTTATGAGTGTTGTGTTCTGGTTAGTGAACACAAGTAGTAGTAATAATAAGACAAACCACGATATGTGAGGTAAACAGTTATATTTACAGGAAAGAGTATTTACAAGAGAGAGAGACTGTTAGTAATAAGAACATAGGATTAGTGATAGAGTAATGATATACTTCAACAATAGGAACGGCTCTTCTGCTCGGACTCGTAGGCTTATTCGCAGACTGCTCTCCGCTACTGCCATATATGGCAGATGGAACAGCTCATTATGCTGACAAGGTAGGTGATACCCAACAAAGAGATACAGAGTTTGGCGGTCAGACATTAGTAGATAACATAGTCACATAAATTTTCTCAGCCTGCTTTTGTAGCATGGAACAGATTCCTATTGCCAGACTTTGGGTCTTCCAGCAGCCACTCTCTAAGTCTAGGTCAACACTGCAACTTCCAGTCACATTTTTCTATTTTAAGTTGAGGAATTATATTGTGAATTGAATTACCATAACCAGAAAATCCAGCGAACACCTACGCATGACATTTGGAATTTCACAATATAATTCCTCTACTTAAATAAGAAAATGTAGATCTGTATCCTTGCCCTTGACGTCATAATAATTACGCGGATGCGTATTTCTAATTCTCTTGGGAAGACGTGGCCCTGGAGTTGTCCGTGTTTTCTGCAAAGAGTACGGATGTTACTTGCAAGAAACATTCAGGTCAATTGGCCGCGCAATTGCTATGACAAGCTAATTTGGCGTCAGTTGTGTGCGATATGGACTGACGGCTCAGTTGTAGAGTTTCGGCTCTGGAATCTGTGGTCGCTGGTTCGATCTCCAGTTGTGGAGATCAGGGTATACACTGCTGATGAGACCTAATAAGGTTTCCTAATGTCGTTATTAGGTGTTCGCCCGATTTTCTGATCATGGTAATTCAATTCATAACTTCCAGTCACTTGAATTGGGCTTCTGTGTTGAGTCTGAGGCCATGTGAGAAGATAGATGGAGGTACAGCGTCACCATCACATGCAATGAACGTAAACACCATAATGAGGCTTGCGTGTTTGGTTTTAATCAGTATGAATCTGTCCTCCGATTGTTATCCAAACGCTCTGAAATCATTGCATTGTTTGTAGTCCCGCTTGTCATTTCCAAATTTGGGAGAAGGGAATACGTCATGGTACTGCTTTCCCCACAGAGAATATCCTAATGATTCAATTTTGATGCACAACAAACAAAACCTGAAAGAAATAAAGCTCATGCGCCAAATTAATAATTCAACAAGGCGATAATTTACTTATCGTATACTGCATATAGAATAATACAATTTTATATTTCATATATAATTTTATTATTTTATAATACATATATTTTTTAAATACTTTTTTAACCTATTAGTTAACAAATATTCAGTAAAACAGTTAAAGAATTATTTATATTAGTCATTTATTTCTTTTATGCAATAAATTCATGTCAAGGATTTTATTCGTGGTAATATGCATGACTGAATTAAATATAAAAGCTATCTGCTTTAAAAGTACGTCCATTAACTAATCCACCTACTAAAGAAAACGCTTGACTTTTTAATTTTAGTTATTAATCATCATGTTGCTCGGAATCACTTTTATATTATTTCAACGTTACCTAAGTTATATGTAAGCAGACACACAGTATAAAGCAGATTTCATAAACGTTTGTTTCTCGTTCGTATGGCATAAACTTATGTTTAAAGAAAACTTAATCTTTCAAAGAAAATTGATAAGTATCACGCATCGATATTTAATTTTTGAGACATTTTCTTTATCTTAAGTGAATTTCCCAAAGTTATCAACACTAATCTTTTATATTTGTTCCATTTTACATGTTCAGTTACATATTACAAGGCAGATGTGAGAGCTACGAAGATTTTTTTTATTTCTTCAGAAAGATTGCACAAGCTGTTACAACCTATCTTAGCTAATATCTTTTTCATAAGATTTCTTGATAATTCTGGAGGTGGGTGTTTCTGTTGAATACATTATTTTGATATAACACAGCTTTTATCAAGAATACCGTTACACAGTGATATATATATATATATATATATATATATATATATATATATATATATATATATATTACCTAGCTATGAGTAAGTTTGTAGAGAAGACAGGGCTCTCTAACCTTGTCAAAGAAACAGATTCGGAGAAGGAAAATTTCATAATTCAAAACCTGAGAAGAGTTTTTTAATGCTGCAGATTAATGCATTATTTTTCTGCTTGCAGCTCATTCCAAAACTATGGCCTTCACAACGATAAACAAATTACCCTCTCCCATCTTAATATGAGTTATATGAATTTTTGGTCCCTCGACCGGAGAGTCCATTATATATATTGTTATGGTACCTACCAACATGATAATGGACTGTTCCTCCTCAATACATACCAACTGTACTTGACACTCGGGGAGATAGCCTCCAGGCTGAGTGGAGCGTAAACACTACTCTCTAGGAGGCGCTGGGCTGGGACGCAGTTCGGTCAGCCGCGTTTTATCGGTGCGCGGATCTGGTCGGATGTGTCCTGGTTGCAGTCGGTCGAGATTCGATTTGATCAGCATCCTTGAGCCTCAGGGGGGCGTTCCTCCAGGCTCTAACCCTCCTTGGAGGGGCTAGGTTCATTGCATGGTGCATGAGGCACCCCTTTTTAGGGGAATGCTGATGGGGCCTATGGGAATGCCGATGGGAATGCCGGGCGTGTTTGGGCTACGGCCCTGCACCCGGACTCACCTAAAAAGGCCTTGTGCCACACTCGTATGGTTGGTGGGACGGAAGACAAATACCGATAACCTCCAAGCTGCCTGACAGTACCGGAAGGAAATTCATAACTGTTTTATAACACCTGTATTCTGTATATTGGTTCTGTTATTGTAATATATTGTTTCAACCTACTACTCTTGTTTGCCTGTCTTCATTTTGACCCCTAAATACCACAATATATATATATATATATATATATATGGGTTTATTTATATATTAAAGAATTAACATCTATGCAAGAAATAGTCGTGGCCTCAATATCTTCCGTTAAAACACTTGATGGTCACGTGACTATATGTTTCACATCTTCAAATCCCACACAATCAGCATCAGTTTGCCCTAAAAACTCTTCTTTCATTCCGTTCCTGAACTTTACATTACGTTGCAGTAAACAATCTTGTTATTCCGAAAATGTAAAAATGAAACAAAATCGCTCATATGTTATGCAATAAAGCTTTAAAAAAATGTATAGTCTTATATTTTTCCTAAATCTGTCTATCAATCTATAACGGTCACGACCTATCAATACATATCTATCTTCGTCTGCTCATATGTATCTATCTATCTATCAGTCGATCTCATTCTGTACATATCTTTACATATCTATCTCAATACACCATATTATCAAATTCTTTATATTTTTCTAAATTCGTCTTTCTGACAAAACGATAGAAGAGTGGGCTTTATTTTTAACTTATTGCCAACATTGTGTGCCGTATATCAAATACGTTTTCTTTGACGACCCAGTATTTTTCGAGAAAGGTGTCCTTTCTAATGTAATATAATGGCCGAGGGATTTCGTTTTATGCCTTTTGGTTTAGTTAGGCTGAGAACCTTTTTGCTCAGTGCATGGGTTACTTAGGTGCAACATTAACGCAGGAGTTCACGCGCGTGAGGGGACAGAGCGGACGTGTCACTCGGAGATGACACAATAGCCCAGATGGGAAACGAGGCTAGAGAGTACAGATGACGTCACACACCCAAAGCGTGCGAAGGATTTTGGGGATTTTGAAAAAGTCAGTTAGTTGAGTTGAGAACTAGACTCCGAATGGGAAGGGTCGACTTTCGGGGCCCGCTGAGGCCTGATGAATTTGTGCGCTACGGGCGCCTCCCGTGTTGGCGGGGGGGGGAGCAGATGGAAAAGCCAGCATAGAAAGATTCTGCATCTCTCTTCGTTATGTCGAAACCTTTAACTCAAAGGTAATAAAAGGTTTCGTACCTGAACTAAGAAGTCGTAAGTGTTTTTCGTGTTTCGGGATTCCTATGTTCTATGTATATATGTTATGAACATTCTATGTACTTTTGCATATCCGTATCTGGTTATGGTACACTAAAACCAAAAAAAAAAAAAATTTTTCAAAAGTAAATTCACATTTGTCATTCATGCAAAATCAATATGAAGCTTCTCAGATACAATACACGAGTAAGAGTTTCCGCTTTCTTTTTTTTTTTTTTTTGCCCAGTCGGTTGGGGCTGGAAGAATACACCGACTGCATCACAGAAGAGGGGTAAGACCCCTACCAACGAGTGCCACTAAACAATCTGAGGGTGAGGCTCTAGTAATGCGGGAGCTTTGAAGAAAACAGAATATCCCTTCATTGCCATCGCTCAAACGTCCACTCTGGCCCGAAGTGGTAGCACCTGATAGTGTCCTATCTATTTGTCAAATAGAAATAAACTGTTTACTTATGCAAAATTGAATTGTTTGAAATTAACTGTCTTGATATTTACACTGCATACTTATGCTAAAGGGAATTGTCTAAAATGAAACTGTTTATTTGTATAAAAATGGATTTGGTATTAAATAACCTACAAAGGTTGATATTCCATACAACCTAAACAAACAAAACCAATAAACAAACTTTTTGTATTATTTAAATATTAAAAAAAAACAATTCATTGTTGTTGTTGTTTTCTTTTGAAGAGAAAGGATGTTAAGCAAATATTTAAAATAAAAGAGAAATTGTTTCAAGTAAAAGATGATGAACTAAAAAAAATGAATATATATAAAAAAAGAAGAGAGAAAACAGTCAAGTGAAAAGAAGTAGAACTGAGGAGAAAGAGAAAATTCAGGTGTGGTGGAAACTATTGGCATTTATTTACGAAGTTTAGCATAAGGCCAGATATATGAGGCACCCAGTGACCTACGAACCTAGTAGCAATGATCTGTTAAGCTATTCTGCCTATCATTTCATCACACAGGATACTCAGATAGTAAATTACAGTTAATCAGAAAGAAAAAATTATATAATTTTTCAGTGAGGCATTTCCAGAATAACAGATGCTATCAATGGGCTGTGAGGTAAATATTCCAATAACTATTCTACTCGCATATTTCCCGTAAAACATATGAATTAACTTGTATATTCGTCGGATAAGAATGTAGCAACGCTGCGTTTGCTTACTTTTGATGGGCTGTGTGAGATTAGTTTTCTAATGACTATTCTACTCCCATAATCACCGTAAAATTTACGAATTAATCGGCCTATTCTTTGGATCAGATCGTAGTAATGTGCTCTGGCTACGATTAAAGACTTGTTCCAGGTACCTATGCCTAGCAAAGTTATTAAGAAAAATATTCCGTATAAAATAGCTGTTAGAGGCAGTTGTGATTTCGAATATATACATAATTAAATGTTTCCTCGAAATGTGAGGAAAACAAGAATAGATATATAACTGATTGATGTAATTCTGTAGTTTTAACTTTATTCGTATATATATATATATATATATATATATATATATATATATGCAAAGCTCTTATATATATATATATATATATATATAGCTCTTCGTATGAATCGAGCACTCTGGTATCCGGTAAGGCAAAAATATAAACAAACGAAAGCTACTACCTAATGCCTTATAATTCACGAGCTGACGTGATTCGCTTGTTGGCTGAGCGGTATGATACTAAATCTAACGTAAAGTTGGGCGGGTTTCGATCCCAGCTTCAAGTGTCCTACGTGTTTAGTCACACTGAAGAGTCGTGATACAACAAAAGGTCTGTTTGTGGATGACAATATATATATATCTATAGTCATCCACAGACAGATGTTTCGTTCTATCAGAACTCATCAGTGTGGCTAGACAGTAGCTTCCCGTAGCTGGGATCGAAACCTGGTTGACTCAAATGCCAAGCCAAAGCCTCTAACCATTCAGCCACGAGGAGCCATTAGCTGCGAAGTAAATTTTAAACAGTTATCAATCACAATTACTATTGTTTACATACATCCGTTCAACGGCTGCCAAGACCTCAATTCATATACGAAGAGGCTTGCAATGAACGCTAATGGCAACACGATTACTTCTTCGCCAGAGAACTCAACCATGCGGCGGTAGGGGAGTATATATCTCTATAGTCATCCACAGACAGATCTGTTTCGTTCAGCAAGTCTCCTCAAGTCTCCAAGACTTTTCTCAGTATTCTGGCCGATCTCAGCAATTATCTAATTTGGGTTGTCTCAACTCGTCCTGTTATAACCAAGTCCTCTAGTCCTTGTATCTGTCCTTTAGTGACTGCATCAAGAGGACCAATTACAATTGGTGTAAACGTCACTTTCACATTCCACAGTTTTCTCAGTTCTTTAGCAAGGTCGAGATACTTATCTTTCTTCTCACTTTCTTTCAATTTTACTCTGTGGTCAGCCGGGACAAGTAAGTCCACATATCTGTTGGTTTTCTTTCCTTTGTTTTTTATTATAAGGTCTGATCGTTTAACCAAGATTAGGTGATCCGTTTGTAACTCAAAATCAAGGAGGAGTGTGTGTGTCTTTTCTACAGGACATATTCTGTGTTGTGCATATATATATTTATCTCTGGTATGGTCAAATTTCAATTTATTGCACAGTTCCCAGCAGATCACTTTGCCCACAAAGTTGTGTCTAATTTTATACTCTTTCAGTGCTAATTTCCTACATTCGCTTAGAATGTGATTGACACTTCTCATTATTTTGGTCGATCTTAATAATGTTGTAGTCTGGATGGTCTCCACTTGTCCTCCTTTTTCCAAGTTTCAAGTCACTTAACCAATACGTAGGGATTGTTCCAAGTGCACTATTTATAACTGGTATCACCATCACTTTTATGTTCCATAGTTTTTTCAGTTATTTTAAAAATTTAGTAGATTATCTCTCTTTTAGCTTTCTTTTAAATTTACTCTGTGGTCAGTCGGGTCGACAACGTCCACTATTCGGCAATTCTTTTTTTTCTTGACTATCACTACGTCTGTTTGTCTAGCGGAGAATAGATGATTTGTTTGTATCTCTAAATCACAGAGAAGTTTATGAGTCTCATTCTCCAGCGTGGATTCAAAGTTGTGCATATACCACTTGTTCTTATGGTCAAATATAAGAATTATCAATTTATTTTACTTTGATCGGTATTGCCTTGTCCGTTTTTATCGCACTTCTCACAGGCAATGTTACGTAGATACGTTTACTAATATGATTGGTCATTCATCAAGATAATTTTTCTGAACCATTATTGTTTTTTTTTCACGAACCACTTTTCATCTAGTGTTTCTATTCTGGTAATGTAAGATTGTTTAGCGTTCATATATTTTTTAGATAATAAAGGAAAGCAAAAAGAGATATCGTAACATATTCAAAATACGAATACGTATAGAAATCCCGAAACACTGACGACTCTCGGTAGTTCAGGAACGAAACGTTTATTAACTTTTTTAACTTTTAGTTTTTCGACACGAGGAGAGAGGGAAACGATTTTTACTATGCTGACTGTTCCTACATCGTCCTTCAGTCAAGCCCCAGCTGGCTGCTCGGTTCAGAGTCAAAATCTCAACTCGCCTCCCCCAGAGTCAAATCTCAACTAACTGATTTTTTCAAAAATCAACAAAATTCACAGCCCATCGCTTCCGGGCATGACGTCATTCACACCCCAGTTCCATTTCCTATCTGGGGCTTCTATTATGACATTTGTGATTGTCACATCCTTCGCGCACGAGCGTGAGCACCTGCATAAGAGCCGAATAGTTCAAAGCCTAACCAAACAGAATGATAAGATATAATTAACGAAAATGATTAAATAAAAAAAAATCATTCTGTAATTATATAACAAGAAAAACCTAGATGTTGCAAAAGAATTGAAAAAAAAAACCTATGGAATATGAACGTGACGCTGATATCAGTCGAGACTCGTGCGCTTAAAGAATTGGTAAAGGGACTGAAGGACTTAGAAATTTGAGCATGATATGAGACCATGTAAATTACAGCATTGTTGAGATCGGCAAGAATACCTAGAAGAGTTATGGAAACTTGAGGCGACTTGCTGTCACTCAGGCTTTGTGAAACCGATATGAAAAACTCTCAAATGAGTAAAATATTAATAATTACATCTTATCTATTTTTACTCTAAAGTAGTTTGACTTTATAACATTGTTTTTTGTTGTTGTTTTTTTTTTTTGCAGCTGTTAGAAAAGATCCAGTTTCTCTCTTCATGTTCTCTTTTCTTAGCCATGTCCAAGTTTTCTTGAGTGAGATTTCACTAGTTTGCACCTGAAAATATCTACACAATTGCTTTCCTTCCCAATTAAGTTTTCTAATTATTGTTGTTTTATTGATTTCTTGTGTTTTTTCTGTTGTTTCTGGTCGCTGAAATTAGCCTTTATTTGTTCTTTTCTTTGTATTCGAGTCGTCTTATCGATTTATTGATGCTATCTTCATTAATAGCGAGCCCTTTTATTCCTCATTTTCTTGACACAGCATTTCTGTATCATCTCTGGGATGTAAGGCCTTATGCATCGTCGCGAGTTTTCTTGTTCTCTGGTTCAGTTATTGAAGATCTTCCCTCGTCTACTTTAATAATGGTCCCGAGTATCTTACAAGGGGGACAGCCCAGGTGTTTACCCCCTTTCATGAGGTTTCTGCTCGATAGCTTAGTTTCCAGTTGTTTTCTCTTTCTCTGATATTCTTTTTTAATTTTTTCTTTTATCTCCGCTTACTTGATGGTGTCCTCTTCCAATATTCATAATCCTTGTAATTTAAAATCTGAGTGACAGCAAGTGTCCTCAAGTCACTAGCACTCTTCCAAGTATTCTAATTATTGGTTCTCCAGTCTCTCTTCCAGATTTCATGTCACCACAACACCAACATTTGGTATTCTATTATTTCACTCCTTGTGAGTTTTTTCACCAGCGTTACCTGGAGGTCTTTCACAGACCTCTTAGATACAAACAGTAAGTCTCCAAAGTCTCCTGGATTTTTGTGAGTATTAAAGTCGTTTTTAATAGAGCTGTGACCTTGATGGTATCGGGTTTTCGTCTGATTTCTGATTCCGTCATTCTTTTTTCATAGTTGTTGGTGACTGCTTTAAGCCCCCACTAGGAGTCAGCTTTACCCTCGTATTCCACAATTTTATTTAGGTCTCTGGCAAGATACAAGCATTTTGCTCCTATTCATTTTCACTCTATGATCAGCTGGAATAGCAAAATGATTTCTTCTTCTTCTTCTTCTTCTTCTTCTTCTTATTATTATTATTATTATTATTATTATTATTATTATTATTCCAATAATAATAATGATAATAATGTTTTTCGGAAATGTTTACAGACAAGCAAAAGTTGCCTGCATGTCAACGAAAACATCAAATACAGAAAGTGTACTGCTCCTGCTTAGCTGTTCTTTTATTCTTATAGTTCGATCCTAACTTTTACTTGGATAGTACAGCCTTTTTGTTGTTTTCGTTAATATACTGAAATTTTGCTTACTGATATATATATATAAGCCGCAGGACTTGATGAAATTCCCCCAGGAGTATGGAAGACCAGACAATTCGACGACATATTGCTCCAAAACTGTAATGCAGTTTATAATCAAAACCCGATAGACAGATGGATGAGGAGATGCATCCCCCCTTCCCTAAAAAGGGCTACCTCGTATTTGCCAAGAACTACAGAGGTATAACACTTCCATCCATAGCAGCCAAAATATAAAACGCAACCGCATAGAACTCAAAATTAAAAGCATTCTAAGGAAGAACCAAAATGGCTTCAACATAAATAGATCCACGACCTCCCAAATATTGACTATCCGTAGAATCCTTGAAGGCGTACGGGCAAAAAACCTACAAATGACAATACTATTTGTTGACTTTAACAAGGCCTTTGATTACATTCACAGAAGAAAGATCGAATAAATTCTACAAGCATACAGCATACCAAAAGAGACCCTCGCAGCCAAAATGATTCTATATATAAACACCAACGTGAAAGTACGTTCTCCGGATGGAGACCAAGACTACTTCGACATTGTAGTAGGTGTACTACAATGAGACACATTAGCCCCATACCTCTTCATCATCTGTCTAGACTACGTGCTTAGAACATCGATTAATAAAATCAAAGAAAACGGTTTCGAGCTGACAAAGAAAAGAAGCAAAAGGTACCTCGCAAAAGTAATTACCAACGCCGACGACGCCGATGTGCTTCTTGCAAATGCACCTGTCTAAACCGAAACCCTGCTGCATAGTCTGGTACGAGCCACCGCTGGCATAGGCCTCTAAATCAATGTACACAAAACAGAATACATGTGCTTTAATCAAACAGGCGACATTTACACATTAGGTGGTAGCTCTCTGAAATTAGTTGACGAGTTCACCTACGTAGGAAACAGTGTCTCATCAACCGGGGCTGACATTGACACGTGACTAACAAAGGCATGGGCAGCCAGCGATAAGCTATCGGTCTTATGGAAGTCAGTCTTGACCAATAATATGAAACGCAGTTTCTTCCAGGCAGCGGTCGGGTCGATACTGCTATATGGATGCACTACATGGATGATAACTAAACGGATGGAGAAAAAGCTTGACAGCAACTACAAAAGAATACTGCGAGCAATATTGAACAAGTCCTGGTGGCAAAACCACACAAAGCAGCAGCTGTACAGCCACCTAACTCCCACCACAAAAACTATACAAGTTAGACGAACCAGACACGCAGGACACCGCTGGAGAAGTGGGGACGAGCTCATAAGTTATATTCTCCTATGGACCCCCGCACATAGCCGAGCTAAAGCTAGGGTGACGAGTTCGAACCTACATACAGCAGCCCTGTGAGAATACGGGATCTAGCCCTGAGGACCTGCCAGAAGCGATGAACGATAGGGAGGAATGGTGAGAGAGGGTCAGGGATATCCGTGCTGGTTGCACGACATGATAAGGATGATGATATATAACGTATTATCAAAGTAAAATTTCGTGTTTTTTTAAAGAACTTAGAAAATTTTATAATTACTTAAACAACGTGAGAAAAATCAAGAGAATAGAATTTTGTGTAGTAGCATATACCATGACTAGAACCTTTTAACGAAAAGCCATGAACGAAAAAGCGGGATATAGTAATTCTTCAGAAAGGAGTTGTTAATAGTACATTCAGTCTGTGAGCGGATTCCCCCCGCCCAAATGGCACGTGTAGAAATAAACTGAACCTTAGCGTCAATCATGAGCCAATCAATGCACCAGGCAGCTTAAGTAACGAACTATGATTAAAATCCTATGATTCTTAAAATGACCGTGGGACTTTTAAATGTTAAAACTTAGCAAGCTTAAAACCGTAGTTTATTTTTGGACACTTTGTGAAAGTACCTGGTTATAACTGTGACAGGGGCACTGATGATAATGTTTACCAATGGGTCTGGTGTGGCCACAATATGCTACGAATGAAAATAACAAATCCATATCTAGTTCAACGTGGTAATCAGATGACAGATCTGAGTGTAATGATTGGCCGGTGCTCCCTTAATAGCCAATATGGGGGACCTATTCGACATACTGTGAATGTTGGCTGTTCTTATTACAAGTACACAAAGACGAAACCAACAATGAACCTGAGGGATACTAAAGGAAAATAGACACGAGATAACAACAAAAATATCATCCACTGTTATCAAAAAGCAATCCCACACAAAGAGGATACAAGAAACGGATATGGGAGATTTGGACAGAATATATGGAATTTAATACTAGTCAAAACTTGCTGAGCAGGTTAAATTTATTTTAAAGGAAGGTTAGTTTTCTGGAAAGGAAATACTAAAAATATGTAGACAGGAAAATATTGAAGAATATACTCAAAAAAGCCTCCTAAACGAGTTGAGACACTGAATATTGAAAACCAAAAAATCACAGATTCCAGCAAGACAAAATCATTCTTAATTCAATAAGACAGGAAAAATGTAGAATTAATAAAGAAAATCATGAATGAACAAAATACAACATTACCATCCCTAGTGAATCAAGATTAGGAAAAAACCAAGGTAGAGACTAGAAATTTGGATGAATTATTGAAATATAACCCTACTGACAACATTACCTAACTGAATAAGTTAATCTATGCAGGAGAAAAACTAATCGGTAATAAAATTGGAATCCCAAAAGGAATCCGATCAGGAATACAAAATTTTCAGGGGAAATGAGGATAGAAAAACAAATAAAGAAACTGTAACAACAAGCGAAACTGCAAGAGAAGAAAAACGCACAGGAACCCAACAAATGAAAAAAAAATGCACATAAGTCTGAGAACACAATTATAATAAATAAATGATTAGGTAGAGGCGAAAGAAAGTAAACTCAAAAGATACCGTGATAGGTCAACTAATACAAACAAACCAGGATATTAAAAAATAACGAAAGAAGCTTCTTCCTACCAGCAGATAGAGATAGCACAAGGACAAAGGAACAACCGGCTGCAAAAGAAACCAAACAATTTTGTAGTAAAATAGCAATGGAAAGAGCAGGAATTTTGAATGAATGAATAGCATAAAAAAGAACAAGAACTCGAAGAAAGCTACGAGGTGAATTTGCTCCTGGACTCGCCAAGAGCAACATTCAAGAAAATACTAAATTGGAAAACGTAAGCCTATGATAACCAATATGGATTACAGAATTTAAAAATTCACGTCAATCCATGACAGGCTGGCTCTTCAACTGAGTGAATGCTTACTAGAAGCAAACATATCCGAATGGACAACGCAGAGATACAGAAAGAAATGCCAAAAAAGGGACCAGTCCCAATAACTATACACCAATTATGTGTTTACCTATGATGAGGAAAATATTGATCACAGAAACAAGAAAAGAAATCTGTCTCTCTCATATGCCACGAACATTTTCCATAAGTACAGATAAGGATGCTGCCAGAGAAATGACCAACAATTAACAGATCAGTACATCCACACAGAAGTAAAAACGAGGTGGAAAAATTTAGCCATCATATGCATTAACAACAAGAAGGTCATTGGTCCCTCAAACTTGGATGATAGAGTGTCTCAAAATGTATAACATATCCGACACAATTATAAACTTCATCAAGAATGCGATGAAAAACTGAAGGTTTGACTTGACTGAAGATGAATAACCCCTAGCAAAGGTAAAAATCTATAGAGGTATCTTTCAGGGAGACTTGCTTTCACCACTACTATTTTTCAAGGCAATACGAACTTAGGAAATACACGAAGGGCTACAAATTTACAAAATCACAAGAAAAGATTAATCAGCTTATGTACATGGGTGGTATCTAAGTATTTGCGAAAATGAAAAACATCAGGACAAATACGAATATACAGCCATAATAGAGGAATGGAATTTGTCTTTTAAAAATGAGCCAGGCTAATAATCAAAAGTAAGAAAAGAGAAACCACTGGAGGAATAATACTACCAAATCAGCAAAGCATTTGAACGGTTGGAGAAAAGGAACATTTCAAGTTCTTGGGAATATTGGAAGCAGATACCATCCCATCCAACAAACGGAGATGTGAGAAAAAAATAGTGTCTCAGACGAACGAGAAGGCTTTTCAAAACCCAGCTCAGCAGCAGAAATCACATCAAAGGGATAAACACCTGGGCAGATTCCCTAGTAAGATATTCGGGACCATTTTTAAAATAAAGAAGAGAGGAACTCAGATAAATGGAATAAAGGATAAGAAAGTTGATGACTATGCACATTTGAGATGTGATATAGACTGTGTGCATCAAGAAAAGAAGGAAGAAGTGACCCGCCAGCGTTGAAGACAACGTTAATGCATCGATAAAAGAACTAGATGTCTGCATTAAAAAAATAGCAAACAAATATCAATTACAGCAGCCAGTTATAGTATTGACAATATAAATACAGTTAGAAAAACAACAAATACGAGGAAACAGAAATGAGGACAACTGTATGGATATTTCAAGCGACAAACTTGCTATGTTTCACACGAGAAGACCTGGACATGGCTAATAAGAAAATCTTAAGGAAGAAACGTAATGTTTACAAATAGCTGCACAAAACACTATGAAGATCATTTATATTTCTGAGAGAATCGATAAGACACAAGAGAATAGCAAGTGCAAGGTATGAAGAGAAAAAAAGATTAAACGGTTTATCACATCGCAAATGAAGTAAACTAGAAAAAGAGAATATGAAACTAGGCAAGACTGGGTAGGTAAGGTGATCCACTGGGAGTAATAGAAGAGATTGTATTTTGACCATTCTTTCAAACGTTATATGCATAAACTATAAAATTCCCTGGGATTTAGAGATACAACCGGATCTCTTCATTCCGGTCAAAAGACCAGACCTAGGCAAAATTAACATAAAAAAAATGACGAAAAGAAAAAGAGAGCTTGCTCTATTGTTAATTTTGCTGTTCCGGTCGGCTAAAGATTGAAAATCAAAGAAAGTGAAAGGATCGACAAATACTTGGACATTGCCAAAGAACTAAAATAAGTTGCTGAATATGAAAGTTTACCGTGATAGCAAATATATTTGGTGCGCTTGGAACGGTCCCTAAAGACTTTAAAAGGAGACTGGAAGTATTGGAAATCAACAAAAGAATCGGGACCATCCAGGCTACAGCATTAAGATCGCCTAAAATACTGAGAAGAGTCCTAGAGCCCAGAGTAGACTTGCTACCCCTCAAACTCTAGGAAAAACCCATCAGCTAACGCCAGTGTGAACAACTCGCAAGGACTGAAGTAATAATAAGAAGAAAAAGAATAATGTCTCAAGAAAAGAAGGAGGATGAGAAGGACTCATCAGTATTGAACATCAGAGATGCATCAAAGAAGCACAAAGGTCGTACAAGATTAGCAATGACTCAGTGTTATATAGTGTCTCTTACCACGTGACTTCCGGTATCTCGGAAGAATAAAAGACGTTGTGTTTCTTAAGCACGTCGGTACTGAAAGATCTCGGTCTGTTGTAGGACCAACTTCAGACGTAACACCCACAGCGTGTGACTTATAATATTTGTTGAACTGTACCACTTCAGTTAATAAATGGTTAACTCTATTTTGACCATACTACTGAATAGTATAAGCATAAATTAGAATCGGTCCTGGTCACAAAAAAATATCTGGAAATTTTCAGATACGGATGGATAACCAAATCCTGGTCAGAAAATCTAACCTCGTATTGGTGTTGTGGCTCTGTAAAGGGTCACTAATGAAAACGCAAACACGGATATTAGATAACAGATTATATAACTCAAGAAAGATAAGGTTACATAGAAAAGGTAAGAAGTCTCGTACTATTCAGATAACACCGATATTGATCTGCGGTATTTGATGACCACCCCACCCAACGGGCATGTGTGGGACAAGGCCTTTTTTATAGTGGGTTGGAGCACAGGGCCGTAGCCCACACGCGTCGGCATTCTCCTTATTAGGGGCGCCTCAGGCGCTGAGCGATGAACCCAACCCCCCTGAGGGGGTAAAATCCTGGGTGGGGAAGGCCCCCCCCTGAGGCCAAAGGAAATCTCCGGGTACCGAGACACACTCGGCCAGATCCGTGCCGCAGATAACACGGCCGGCTGAAGTGCTACACGGCAATTGGAGAGGTCAGTCCGAGATTAATCAGTGGTATTTGTTGCTCGCCCCACCTAACGGGCAAGTGTGGGACAAGGCCTTTTTTTAGGTGGGTCCGAGCGCAGGGCCGGAGCCCACATGCGCCCGGCATTCCCAAAAATGCCTACGGCCCCGTCGGCATTCCCCTTATTAGGGGCGCCAGGCGATAACCCTCTCCGAAGGGGGTAAAAGCCTGGGGGAAAGCCTCCTGAGGTCGAAGGAAATCTCCAGGTACCAAGACACTCGACCAGATCCGTGCCGCAGATAACACGGCCGGCCGAAGTGCTACCCGACACCTGGAGCGGTGTCAGACCGAGATTGATCTGCGTTATTTGATGCACGCCCCACCTTACGGACATGTATGGCACAAGGCCTTTTTTGGGTGGGACCGGGCGTAGGGCCGTAGCCCACACGCGCCCGGAGTTTGCCAAAAATGCCCTCGGCCCCGTCGGCATTCCCCTTGTTAGGGGCGCCTCAGGCGCCAGGCAATGAACCCAACCCCCCTCGAAAGGGGGTAAAAGCCTGGGGGGAAGGCCCCATGAGGCCGAAGGAAATCTCCAGGTACCGAGACACACTCGGCCAGATAACACGGCCGGCCGAAGTGCTACACGACACCTGGAGATGTGTCAGACCGATAGTGATCTGCCCGTTTGGCAGCGAAATCTCTCCGTACTAATAACGGTGAGAAGAGTCCATTATGGTTAGATGGGTAAGCCTTCCACAACAGTTGGTTAAGAAGAAAAAGAGAACTTATCTTTTTGATTCTGCCGTCCTTGTGGATTAGAGTAGAAAAATAAAAGAAAGCAAAAAGATGGACAAATACTTGGCCCTGCCCGAGAAATAAGAAATGTGGGACATGAGGGTGATGGTGATACCAGTAGGAGTTGGTGCATTTGGAACCGTCTACAAAACCTAGGAAAAAAAGACTAAAGAAACTTGATATCAGAGTTAGAATCAATACCATCCAGATCCCAAAATTAAAAGTGGGTATAATAATGAAAAGAATCCTGGAGATCCGAAGAGACTTGCCCTCACTCAGACTTTGGACCACCAGCTAACGCCGGTATGAACAACAACTATGATAATAATAATGATTAACACGACTGGGTGGGCAAGGTGATCCACTGGGAATTGTGCAAGAAGTTTAATTTTGACCATACGAACAAATGGTATATGCACAACCCAGAATCCGTGCTGGAGAATGAGATACACAAAAGTCTTTGAGATTTAAAACTACAAACGAATCAACGAATCTCAGTCAGACGACCAGACTTTGAGATTGTCTACAAGAAAAAACAAAAAAATAAAACAAAGATAAGAGAATTTACCGAATTGTGAACTTTACCGTTCCGGCTGACCACAGAGCAAAACTAAAGGAAAGCGAAAAGTGAGATAAATACCTCAGCCTTGCTAGAGAACAAAAAAACCCCAAAAAACTACGGAACATGAAACTGACGATGATACCAATTGTAATTGACGCGCTCAGTACAGCCAACAAAGGTTTTTTTTACAAGGACTGGAGGACTAGGAAATTAGAGCAGGAGTGGAGAACATTAAAACTACAGCATGGTGAGATCGGCCTGAAAACTAAGAAGAGTTCTGAAGACCATCAGCTAACTCTGGTGTTTGGAACTCTCAAATGAGTAAAATAATATTATTAATCGCTAACCACATTCAATCCTAAATAATTATACACATAAGGTAGTCTGAGACTTTCAGGTAGAAATGGATAACCTGAGCTCGGCTAGCATAGATATAATTAACAAAAAAAAAATGAAAAAGAACTTGTCGTATTGAGGATATTGCCGTTTCAGTAGACGACAGAGTGAAAAACCAAAGAAAGCGAAATAAGAGACCAGTTTTTAGACTTTAGAGAAATGAAAAAACTAGGGAATATGAGGATGATGGTGATGCCAGTTGTGACTGGAGCGCTTAGAACGGTCCTAAAAGCTTGGAAAGGGGAGTGGAAGATTTGGAAATTGGAGGGCAAATCGAGACAAGCCAAACCACAACATTATTAAGATCGGCTAGAATTCTTGGAAGAGTATTGTAGGCCTGAGGAGAAATGCTGTCAGACTCCAGTGAAAGACCTCCAGCTGAAGGTGGTGTGAAGAACTTACAAGATGTGAAAAAAATAAAACTACTAAAAGCTGTGATTTTTACACACAGGTTGAATCTGTTTGAATGACATTAAGTCGATTCAGTAGGCTTCTATGTAATATATTTTGCATCGATAGTGTCATGATGTGGACAGTTTCGTTTCTTCGTCGGACTTCCAGTTCATTCAGCCTTTTATTTCAACTTTTTCCGATTTTTTTTTGTGTGTTGGGGGGAAGGATATGAATATTATCACTTTCATTTTCATGTTCTATAGCTTTTTTAGTTCTCTGAAGAGTCTTGTTAATAATAATAATAATAATAATAATAAGTCGACTTTGCTGTCCCGGCTGACCACAGAATAAAACTGAAAGAATGTGAAAAGAAGGATAAGTGCCTGGAGCTTGCTAGGTGATTGAAAAAACTGTGGAACATGCCGGTGACAATTATACCAATTGTAATTGGTGCATTTGGAACAGTAACTAAAGGATTACTAAAGGGACTGGAGGTCTTAGAAGTTGGCGGACGAGTGGAGACCATCCAAACGACAGCATTATTGAGAACAGCCAGAATATTAAGAAGCGTCCTGGAGACTCGAGGAGACCTAATGTCACTCAGACTCCAGTGAAAAACCATCGGCTAATGCTGATGTGAAAAGCTCTAATGAGTGAATAATAATAATAATAATAATAATAATTAGAAGCAGAAGAAGAAGTATTGAGAAAGATGAAGCTATATCAAATTATAATGAAAATACCGTTCTTGAGCGAGAAATTCGAAATTATATATATATATATATATATATATATATATATGAATACGCCATAAGTACTGAAACAGTTGCAACAGACATTTAAAAACAAAACAAGAGGCAAATGTGTATTGAAGAGACCATTTTCCTGAAAGAAATGCTTGGAATTGAGGCGTGCCGATTCGCGGGAAATGCACTTTTAAAATGTGGCGAATAATGTTTTCAAATAAGTGGCTTCTAGCATCTATTCTGACAACATTATTTCCACCAAGTGTTAGTTGCCCCAGTCCGACCCACTTAACCCAGTGTTCGTTGTACCATACCTTATCACCCGCCCCCAAACAACGCTCGACGACAACATCCATTTTTCCGCTTTCTAGCGTCATCTGTACTACTTATATTATATTGTGCATTTGGTCAGTCTTGGCGTCTGGCTTTCTTTTCACCGCCCTCTCAATCCCATAATCCCTTACTAGATTTATCTTCACGAGTATACTCTCACTCGACCTCTGAAGATTGATTAGAGTTCAATTCGCTTTAGAGGCCATAAAACATAATAATACAAAGTGTGATGTAAAGGGGTAAAAAATCAACAAAGAAAGAAAGAACAATATAAAAAGAACATGAAAAAAAAAAGAAGGAAAACATTGGATTGAAAAACAAAAGGCCTACTTTGCTTGCGTGGTTAAAATTGGGACATGAAAAGGCTTGCTGTGATGTGGGACTCAGGTGCTGAAAATTGGCAAGAATGGACGCCAAGCAGCAATAAGGTATAATAGTGGGGTCTGAAACTGTCAGCCAAAGTACGATAGTCAGGCAGGCGACAAGAGTGCGATACCTTTTTTTGTTTTTGTTTTTTTTAGAATCTTTTTTGTCTTAGCATTTTAATAAAAGAAATTTCATGTTATTTCTGTGTAATAGATTATATCTTTCCAACACAAACACTGTTCTTTTCCCTCACTAATTGGGTCTAATATTTTTTACGCACTCTGTAGAAAATTCTGTGACATTCCAAGATGCATAAAAGTTATTTTTATTTCATTGTCATCTCTCTACTCTGAATCTATCTATCTAACTTACTGTGCATCTATCTATCTATCTTGCTTATTATACTCTTATCTATATATCTATCTATCTATGCTCATATCTATCAATCTATCGATTGATTGATTTAACTATGCTCATATCTATCTATCTATCTATCTATTGATCGATTTAAGCATGCTCACATCTATCTATCTATCTTATTATACTCATATCTATCTATCTATCTATCTAAGTATGCTCATATCTATCAATCTATCTATCAATCGATCTAACTTTGCTCACATCTATCTATCTATCTATCTATGTTAAATTTTTTCAAGTCTCCTGATTAATTCTTTTTATTGCGTTAGAATTTCTTAAAAGCCCGTCTCATATTTTTCACTTATATATACCGTCTCTTTAGCATTGAATATTAAAGTTGTATTTGGCGTTTATTTGTTTATCTAACATCATAATATAAATAAGTCATAATCTTCATTTCATGCTGGTAGCACTGATATCCCTGACCCTCTCTCGCCACTCCTCCCTATCGTTCATCGGCCTAGGCAGGTCTTCAGGAAAACATCCCGTATCCTCACATAGCCGCTGAATGTTGAAAATTAAAGAAAAATAATGGCGGCTCGTTTACACGTACCATAGAACTACAATATCCACCATTTTTTCCTACATATTCTAAATAAAAAATATCTATGTTTTTAAAGTATATTTGATAGTATTATCAATAATCCCTCTGCAGTATTTCTCAATATGTATATTAATCTTACTTTTATATATTTTCTGATTTAGCATCCCAACAAATTAATGTCATGAACAGTTACTGATGCTGATATTCATTTTAACGCAATCTCCGTGTTCCTATAGAAATCTACTTAACACTGTTTGTATTTTCGGTATTTTTATACTTTATCTGGTCATAACTCATCGGTAATCTATTAACCTTAACCTGGCCATATTTATATATATATATATATATATATATATATATATATATATATATATATATATATATATATATATGAGGGGTATGTGCGTGGGCCAATGGTTATCACTTTAGAAAACTGACTTAACGAATCAAGTTCAAATCCTAAATGAAGTAAATAGAAACGTGGATCAGGTTCTTCAATTTGGTAAGGCAACCAGTCTAGAAGGAGAAGAATTTTGAGTTCAAAACCATTACATATGTGATGTTAAACTCCATTATACTCCCAGTTATGGGTTGAATAGTACTAGTACACTAATTCAACGAGGAAGGCGTTAGCATTAAATAAACCATGAAGATTGATATGCCATTACGATGAAAGTAAGAAAAGATGAGGCCTGGCTGCTACTCTAAGCTTCTCAAGAGCGTTAGAAATTTACATTTTGAGTACGTGTGTGTGTGTGAGTGTGTGTGTGCGTACGTGTGTGTGTGTGTGCTTGTGATTTGATGAAAAAAAAACCTTTCTTCAAATCTCAAATACCTTTCTCGATGTCACTTATGAAGTTTGTAGAGATTCAATTTTTACCCGAATTTCTATTTTATCTAATTTCATTTTTATTATTAACTTAGTTCCTAGTGCACTTAATACCAATGGTACTACCGTAAATTTCATATTGAAGTAGAAGCAGTCGTAATTGTTGTCATTTTTCTTAAATCTATTTGTATTTTGTGGTTTCTCTTGATTCAGAGAACACTGTAAAAAAGTGTCTAATTTTTAAACCAGGGAACATGGCGGGGAAAAATTGGTAATTTTCCAGGATATACTTTTTTGGTGTTTATAATTTGGTTTTGATGGTGAATATTTGAATATTTGCGGTAAACATTCTTTTTGTTCTGTAGTGTATTATTGGTTTTTGTTTTGCTACTTGCTTGTAGGCATTTTGAAATAAATAGATTAAATTATGTTCCTGTTTTTTTTATCACCGTTTTTGTAAGCAAGCTTAATTTTATTTTTCGTCCGCTTTCTGATTACACATCTACTATTCTGTATAGATATTTATCAGTCATAGATTAGTCCGATATAGGGGCAAACATTTAGAATTATTGGGTGTTATTCAAGTTTTCAATCTTTTACAACAGACTCTTGGATGATATATATATATATATATATATATATATATATATATGTGTGTGTGTGTGTGTGTAGATAGCAGAAAAACATAATCCAAATAGGGGAATTTATAATGATGTAAAGTCGACGTTAACGTTTCGGTTTCAGTAACCATCATCAGGACTTGGATATCAGAATAGTTCACATAGCGATGGATGTTTGCTGAGATGACAGGAGCAAATGAGAAATATACAATGAAAAGATACACAAACTTGAACATAACGTTCATAATTCAAAAGACATAAGAACGTGTCTGGCACGTGGAAACATATTTGAAAATGTAGGATTTCCCCCCAAAAAACGAGACTGATCTAATATTTTCAAATATGTTTCCACGTGCCAGATACATTCTTTTGATTTTTGAATTATGAACGCTATGTGCACGTTTGTGTATCTTTTCACCGTATATTGCACATCTGCTCCTGTCATCTCTGCAAGCATTCATTGCTATGTGAACTATTCTGATATCCAAGTCCTGATGATGGTTACTGAAACCGAAACGTTAACGTCGACATTACATCTTAATAAAACCACCCATTTGGATTATGCTTTTCTGTTAGCTTCATACTGTCGGATTTTAATCCATATTTACTTTTGAATATATATATATATATATATATATATATATATATATATATATGTAGTTACAACAGTGATTCTAAAGGTTCCATGGCTCACCATGAACGAAGACTCATATATGAATAATTTCGTCGTGGTAATACTCGATCCTTTCTTATAAAACAAGAAAAATTAGTACAGCTTTTTGTCTTGATTTCTGTGTAGGTGAGAGATGAGTTATAAATCTAAAATTTAGTTGTGGGTAAAATAATGTTTAAACGACCCACGTATATATATATATATATATATATATATATATATATATATATATATATATATATAAAGAAAATTCAGTTGATGTAATCAATCGTACATTTATTTCACCAGCTTGTCAACTGTATTATCAGATGGAGTTTTAACAGGAATGAGTTTCTTTTTAACGGTTGATATTGGAGAACACATTTCAGTTAAAGAAAAGAATTTAATAAATTACAATTCAACACATTCCGACAGAAATCTCCGTCTAATGATCCAGATGACTAGCTGATGAAATAAATCAATTGTGGATTATATCTAGTGAATTTTCTTATTAAAATTTTTTGGATCAGCATGTGAATTTTTAAAAGTATTTTTCCGTATATATTAATAAACCTTGCATTGAGCACTCCATGTGGATTATTCCTTTTAAGTCTATTCACAGACTTAAATGAAAAGGTATATATATATATATATATATATATATATATACATGGATCATTAAATAAGTTTCCAGACTTTTTTCGTATGGGCACTTTTATTGATAGTACACACATGAAATTCTAGTCCTCTTCGAAGTAATATTTTCCGGCGACAATGCACTTGTTGTACCGCTTCAACAACTTCTGGAAGGACCCATGGGAGTCCTCTTGTGTGAGCGTATCAATGACCTTCGTTACAGCCTCTTTCATCTTCTCAATTGTCTCATAACGACAGCCTCTGAGCTTAAGGAATTACCAAAAGTCACAAAAAGCAAGGTGTCGACTATGGAGAGGGTGAGCAACGGTCTTGATGCCTATCTTGGACAAATAGTCGGTGACGAGGATGGAGTTGTGGACTGGTGTATTGTCCCGGTGGAAATGCCACTGACCTGATTTGAAGAGTGCTGGCCTCTTCCCTAGGAATCTCTTCCTGAACTCCCTTAAAACATCAACATAGTAACTCTAACCCTAACCCTTTTGCCAATCAACTCTGGTGTATTGACTTCCTTACTCCTCCCACACCTCTCGTTATCCCTCACAGACTCCCTACCTTTCTTGAATCTCTTATGCCACTCAAAAACCGATGCTCAATTCATGCAAGAATGGTCGAAAAGCAGTCTGAAGCATTCCATACGTTTCTGTGGCCTTTTTTCCAAGTTTAAAACATAACTTTATTGCATATCGTTTATCTAAAGTGTCCTAACGTCCAGATTGTATTTTTGAAATTCACCAGCTGTGACAATCAGTCTTTAGTAGGGTATATTCCAATTGCTGCTGTAGCTGTTCATTTAAAGCTGAAATCATGAAAATTGATCAGTCATCTCGTATGATGTATAGCAATAACATAGTGAATTTTCAAGAGTCTACGACAATTTTAAATCCCTGAACAGAAAAAGTCTGCAAACCTATTGAAGGCACCACGTATATATATATATATATATATATATATATATATATATTGACATACTGTTTCTTATCAAGTATAATACTGCAACTTACAGTCTGCGCCTCACTGACCCGCCTCTAAACCCGTCTTCATCTTCACAATGCTCCAGCAATTTCTGCACAGAAATCACGACGTTTGGTTTTATCGTGACCAAGTAAACTTTGGATAGAATCATTTTTAACCGTTTCCGCAAATACTTCCGAACACCTTTGTGTTGCTTTGAGAATTTCTTTCCCCTGTGTAAGTATTAGCACGAACACGCTTTGTTTTTCCGATAAGAATAGTCGTCTTAGAACGTTATCTTTGAAAAAACATCGTGTTTCAATAATCTACATATCTGTTAATAGTGGGAAGCCACCAAGCCGACCCTTTCCATGAATTTGTGCCATTCTTTTAGTTTTATAGGCATACTCTTCTAATCTACACAGATCTATAATAAAATGAGTGATTCGTAAAACAAAAGCAGTGCGTGACGTATGATTACTAACACGGAAAATAAAACCCACAAGCAGAGTTCTAGTTTCAATTTAGACGGCATTTACTTCGTAAAAAATGCTATAGAAAAATATTAAATTAATCACTTCTAACTCAATCTTCTATGAATAAAACAAAAAACAGTGTAAACTGAGCTCTATAGCTTTATTTTCTATCTCTCACGGAAAGGAATGAATTAATTCAAAATCTAGTGCTGATGTTCACTTGGGAAAGGCATGAACTTATTTCCCTTTTCATCTATGAGTAATTAACAAAAAATAGTATGCATTGGACGAGTGACTCCATCCAGTAAATCAAACACTACTGAAATCACAATAACATGACAAACGTTGTGACGTTTATGATCCGAAAATAGTTGAGATGTAGTTAAGTTTTCTTGCTTGAAAAACTTGTCTACTAGAGTATTGAAGTTCAAATCAAAGAAGAATTTTAGCCAAGGGATGTATATCATGATGTATCTCAGTCTGGTGTTGAAATCTAAAGTTTATTGGTAAACGATTTACATGACGATAATTCAAAATAAGAGTGGATTTATGGAAACCAGAGATAGAGTGACAAGAAGCCCAAGGGACTATTGTTTTATGATAGAGTGGCTTATATAATTTTGCACACAAAGTTGGGCTATTCTCTGCTGTAAACCATTTTGTTTTAACTGTTCTTTGAGGGGATGGTTGTTATTTGTATATCATTTCAGGTGATACTTCTGTGGGTAATTGAATGTTCGGTCAACTTGCATGTGTTCGCTCGTTGCTATTTGGCAAAGCCAACAGTTTTTTTTTCTGGGGGGTTTGTACATTAAGTGTATGTGTATTTACTAGTGCGTGAGGTTTTGGTCAATGGACTTATAAATTTGGTTGGGGGCCATTTGTTGGGCATTAGAGTTGATTATATTATAAGCCCCTTCTGTTTTAAATAATTCTCTCTTACTCTTTATGTTTTAAATTGTTCTTCAAGTTTGAGCGAGATTTTTGGTTGGTTAGTTGTTTTGTTTTACGGCGTATCAACCCTTTTTGGGTCATTCACCGTCGAATCAAATTTCAAACAATACAGTTTAGTATTAGTATAGTTTCTGTTTACAAACAGTTAAACGTTATATCACTTCTATTTCAAACAACTCAGTTTAGCATAAGTACAAAGTTTAGTTCTATTTGACCCATAGTTTTGACCCTTTAGGCCAGAGTGGACTTGGGAGCATTGGCAATGAAGGGCTACTCTGCATTATCCAAAGCTCCAGCACCTCTGGAACCTCACGATCAGATTATTATATCCAGGACAATCAGTGGGTGTCTTACCCCTTTGCAGAGAATCAGGTGGTGTATTTTACAGTCCCAGCTGACAGGGCAAGCGAGATTTTCGCATTCGATCAAAATGTTAATAAATATTCAAAGAATACTTTTGGTATACTGCATCAGATTATGATTCATTTTCCACTATTTTGTGAGAATAAAACATTAAGTTTTTACATAGTATTGTAAACGATCGATCGAGAGAACTATGAAACAATTCCATTCTAAAACAGATTCCAAAATCCAATAATTAATTGAGCTCAAATAAGCAATTAATTTGCGAGTGCATTTGAAAGTATTTTTAGTCAACTATAATAACGATTGCGAGTGAAGAAAACTAAATCATTTTTCAAGGGCGAATTTCACTCATGTAACTACTCTATACTCTCCTAGTCAGTTCATTTAAGCACTCATTGAAGCTTCTGTACCCAACATGTATATATATATATATATATATATATATATATATATATATATATATATATATATTCTTGACCATCGTTTAATCTCCTCTCAGCAATCTTTCAATATATCTTCTTTTTCGCAGTCGCCGCGGTCGGTTATACGGTATTAAGTATTCCTATCAAATACGAAGAATTTTGAAACATATTTGATCCATAGATTGGACCCATTCCTAGTCAGGGTGGATCTGGAAGTAGTGTCAGTGAGAGTGCTCTCAGTACTCTCCAGATCTTTTGAACTGGAGTCTTTCCACGAGATGCTGTTTAGTACACACCAAGCATAGCTTTTTTTTTGGTGTGTGTGTGGAGGGGGCTTTTACCCACCCCCTGCAACAGATACAGTCTGCTTATTCTAAGCTTACTGACCAGGTAAAATTTGAATGGAAATAATGAAGTCAGACTCAGTGCTCCTTACTTGTGTAGCCACCTTCACAGTTATAAGACACAGCTTTATGCGGCTTTCTTTCGTTGAATAATAAAAAACTTTATCACAAGATTAAAATTTGAAGATGTGAATGATATTAAACGATATGCAACCGCAGTGCTTTTCACTTTGTCAAAAGAGGAGGTTAAAGGGGTGCTTCTACAGATAGAATACTCGCAGGAATATGTGTGGTTAAACGTTGCTGGACCATTCTAAAGAGAATTAACGTTTAATATATTAATTAGTTCTGTATTCGTGTGTGCAGCTTCAGGTTCGATACCTTTCGGACATAATTCATTTATAATGAGTATCTATTTGATAGGAATTATTGGTATTAAATAAAATATAAAATTCTTACTGATTAGAAAATTTAAAATCTCTTACTTTTCGCAAGATCTGCTAATATATGTGCCTAGTATAAAACGGACTGCTCGTTTGCTGTCAAATTATTCTCCGTGTTTCAACTCTGAAGCGATATAACGCGATTCATTTCTATTAAGTTTACGGGAACCAATGCAATTTTAGTCAAGATCCAATAACAGGTCACTGCTAATAATTACATTTCTAATGAATCTGGCTGAGTAAAGCATAAAACTACACAGATAAAAAAAAAACGATAAATGAATGATACTGAAAGGGCTATGACATTTCCAGCTTCAATTTCGCGACGAATACGTGTTTATTGCTAAATAGGTCACAAGAATTAATGCAAACATGAATTAAATCAATCTATTTTTTTTTCAGCTTTTAAGTTGCTTTAGTATTAATAACAGAATCACCATTACAAATTAATAATATGTCAGTGAGATATTTAATAAAGCTTAGAAAATAGGTGTGATGCATGTATTAATCAGATATTATTATTCTGCACCATTTTCTTAGTTATAATCTGATTGACTCGAGGAAGACGATTATAAGAATAAAATGCTTAAAAATCAAAATAATACGCTGTTAGTTGTTATCTAAGGATCAAGTTAAATGTAAAATATAATAATTAGTAAGCTACCCCGTTTAATAAGACGCTTCTTATTGTACGAGTAAATATAGACTAAGAAACATACATCTCGGAAAATACAGTCAGGAAAACATCTTAAAAGATGAAATTCGGCTCAAAGTATTAAAAATAATCAAAAGTATTTTTGTTTTTGCAGAGTATATTTCATGTACGCATCAAAATCCAATGGCTCCTATCTCTTTCTCTCTCTCTCTCTCTCTCTCTATATATATATATATATATATATATATATATGGAGGCGTTTGTATTTCAATTCCTGGACATGTCCTCACGTATTTCTCGTAGTGCTGACACTCTCTGGGGAATGGTGTGACTCACACTATTCTCCCTCCAGCTCTGGGTTAACAGTAGGCCAGACTGCGCTCGTTAACCTTGGAATGGCAACCGTTGTAGAAGAAGGAAAACTCAGAATTTTATCCTGTTAGACTACGTTTATAAAATGACTTGCCGTCACATCCTTCTCGTGAAGTGAAGTTGGATATATATATATATATATATATATATATATATATATGTCTACGTTATCAAATTATATATATATATATATATATATATAATTTGATAACGTAGACATATATTCTTATCATTTTTATCACAGAGATCAGATTCAAATAATCGATAACCTGTATAACAGCATAGCAGTCCAAGAATTTCTTAGGCGTATTTGCCACTATATCACGGGACCTCCTACTAAGATATATATATATATATATATATATATATATATATAATTTTTAGTTTTTGAGTTGCTCCAAAGTGTAAAAATAAATATTTTAGAAGTTCAGTTGGTCCAAAATGAGATTATTTTAAAAAAAAAAATGTTTATTTCAGAAATTGTTGTATCATAAAAATGTTTATTGTATTCTTTATTCTATTTTATTCTATTTTCTTTCCTTTTAACCTGTTTCATTGATCTTTTCCGTCCTTCAACGTAACTTTCCTTTTGCGTTTTGATTTATTTTCTTTGAAAATGTGTTAGTACTGGCGTTTATAAAAAAAAAAAAAGAAGCTTTCATTATGAATAAAAATCTAAGCTGCAACTCAAAAAATGTAATATACATAATAGAATGTGAAAATTGTAAACAAACATACGTAGGCTGTACTAAAATTTTTAATAAAAGAATATCGGAACATAAGAGTTATATCACAATAGAGATTATAAGAAAATTATTTGTGTCCAAACATATTTTTGAAAATAGTCATGGATTCTTTAAAACAATGCCAATATTTCAAATACACAACTACAATTTACTACAAATCAAAGAAAAATATTTTATTGAAAAATACAAACCCACGTTAAATAAAACTTAAAATGCACAAACACACAAATAAGTAAATTAATAAATTCACACACACACACACACACACACACACACACACACACACACACACACACACACACACACAAGAACACGTAAACAAACAAAAACAAAAGCACGTAAAAAAATTGAAATAGGACAAACAAAAACAAAACCACGTGAAGCAAGACAAAAAAGTTAGAAAAAAACCCAGTACAAACATATTTTCAAAGAAAAGAAATTAAAACGTATAGGAAAGTTACGTTGAAGGACAGAAAAACATTTTGTGGAAAAAAAGAACCTAAAAAAATTTTCATTCCTTCTCTGATGAGAACTGAAACGCGTGAGAAGGGAATAAAATAACAAAATAAGATAAAATAAAACAGAATATAAACATTTTATGATACAAACATTTATGAAATAAACATTTAAAAACTAATCTTATTGTGAACCGATTCAACTTTTGAAATATATATATATATATATATATATATATATATATATATATATATATATATAATCTCATCGTTAAGAACAAGAATTTCTAATTTTAATGTTTGCCCAGTCGGCTGAGGCTATGGAATACACCGACTGCATCTCCGTTGAGGCGTAAGACCCACCACCAAACAAGTGTCCTGGATATGACACTAAAGAATCTGATGTGAAGTTCTGATGATGTTGGAGCTTTGGCCAATACAGAGCACCCCTTCATTGACATCGCTCCCAGGTCCACTCTAGCCCAGAGTGGTAGCACCTGATATGTGACATGGATTTTCGGTTCATTCCTTGTGACCCCGTGTGCTTTGACAAGCAGTCAAGTTGTGATTAGTAAACAGGGGGATGGCACTGCATCGGGGCTGGCCGGTCGAGCAGGTGTGTAACCGGAAGGAGACAACATGATATGAGAACCACGCAGTCAGATTTAGACAGAGTCCAGAGATTCGGGAGTCAAGCTAGGGATAGGCAGCCGACAGGCGGTGTCTCAGACGTCGCCAACGATACGGATTGCTAGGGGATGCAAGTGTTGGCACCCACTGCCTTTCGGAAGAAGATATGGGACAAGAAAAAGCCTCTTCTTTAAGTATATGCCTCTCCATCTATCTCTCAAGCTAACGACAAACTGTGTGCCCTTTCGAGAATAAAATGAGAGATATATTTTTATATATTCGTGTTCCTCGTAGTTCATAAAGACACAGCTGAGTATACAACACGTTCATCAAATGACAATTAGAAAATTTCTATATACAAATAAATATTTGCAAAGTTTAGCTTGACTGTACACGGTGTCACAAATGTGGATGAGAAAGCCAATGAAGATCAAACATGATAGTACGTAGCTTGCAAACCACGATTTTCTTTCATGGTGCGCAGCCTTATTTATATCTGCAAGAGAAAATGTGCAAATCTACCTAATAAAATGGGATATTGTGGAAAAAAGGTCAAGCTTACAGAGGTAACAATAGCTGCGGATTATTTGCATTCTAAAACACACAGAAAAATGCTAAATGAAAGAAGGAAATTAATATCAAAGTGTTGACAGAGTAATACATTTGTCATATATCATTTATCATCTAATTCCATATTAACTTTCTTCTATTTGGACAGTCCTATTGCCTGATACACACACAAACACACACACACAAACATATATATATATATATATATATATATATATATATATATATCTATACGTTTTTCGTATGTAAGTTTAACGTGTACATCGAAATTAAGATGTGAGGTTATACCATTTTATAATTAATATTGTTTGACCACTTTTCCCATTATTATGTCTGATGATTGTACAAGATGAAAATTAATATACTAACATTTTAGTTTTCATAATCCGATATTTTTGGACGGGGTCGTATACGTGATCTGTTATAGAAGAGTCGGGCACTTCCTCTTGCCAAGTTTTCTCCTTTGCGTGTTTGTTTGTTTGGGTTTTATGGCATATCAACATTTTTATGTTATTTAATGTCAAATCCATTTTTATTCAAGTAAAGAGTTCTATTTAAAACATCTGGGTTTAGCATAAGTACACAGTATAATTGTCAAAAACATTTCTATTCCAATCCATTCAGTTTAATATAAGTATATATTTTTTACACACAGTTTAAAGTCAAAAATGTTCTATTTCTTACAGTTTATAGTAAGTACAGTTTCAATGTCAGAAGCAGTTCTATTTCAAGCAATTTACTTTAGCATAATTACGCAGATTAGTTCTATTTAACCCATAGATAGGACCCTATTACGTGCTACCCCTCCAGGCCAGAGTGGACGTAAGAGCGATGGCAATGAAGGGATTCTTCACAATAACTGGAAACTCACCATCAGATTGATTAGCGTCATATCTAGGACACTCATTGGTGGGGTTGTTACCTCTCTGCAGATGTGCAGTCGGCGTATTCTACTACTCATACAATACAAATAGTTAAATGTAAGAACAGTTTTTTTTTCAGATAATTCAGTTTTGCAGAAAATTCAGTTCGAGCAATTACGTTTAGCATAAGTACGCAATTTAAATGTCAAAGCAGTTCTATTTCAAACAATTCAGTTTAGTATAAGAATATAGTTTAGGTCTGTTTGATCCATAGATAGGACCATTATCAGGTGCTACCACTCTGAGCCACTCTAACAGTTCGGATTTCTCCAGCACTCTAACAGTTCGGATTTCTCCAGACTCTCTCTCTCTCTCTCTCTCTCTCTCTCTCTCTATCTATCTATCTGTTCATATCATCCCTTGCTTCCTGTAGGCCTTTTAAGCTACATCTTGCGTCCACACTGAGCTGATCTAATTAAGTTCTTACGGGGCGACCAAAACTGACACGTCCATATGTAAGCTTCCATTGAAGAATGTTGCCTATGAGTTTGTCCTTGCTTCTCCAGAAGTGTCAAGCATATCTTGTTCGTCTTACTAGGGTGGTTGGTTTGATAGGACTTGAGTGGCCGTATAGCTATTGTTTTCTGGGATGTTGCTTACAGGATTTTTTCAAGACAGGTCATAGCATTCTTGTGTAGTTACCATCTAGCCTTTTCTTGATGACTTTTGTTTGCGTCCATGTGGTGCATCCGTACACTATTATGAAAATAGCCATTGCTAGGAAGAAATCTAGTTTATGGTATCGGATAGATAAACTCCAGCAGTCCACGTCTTCACTCGGCGAATATTAACATCACTTTCAGGAGACGAGAAACTAATGCCAAGGTACGTAAACTGAGGTAATACTTATTTCTGTTCAAACAGTTTAAATTTTTACCTTCATGTAAATTTCATCATCATAGAAAAATCAATTTCACGCCTATAATAGAAATACACGAAGATAAATGGATAAACTGTTACCAAACACTGGCCCCAAATGTTTTTTACATCAAAATACTACTTTGAAATCGGATCAACAAAGTTGTATTGACACATGGACATCCAAATATTAAATGCCAGGTCAAAACGAATTTGAAATACACCACACCTACGTTTAAACTATATTTCCGAGATGGAGGGTACAGTGCCAGGTGTTTTTACGGTAGCGAAACTCATTCTCATGTTAAGTTGAAGACAGTTACGAAAAACTAACAGGTATTCAACCGTGAACATATAGTCCTGTCAGTCTTATCATTTTCTATCTTATATATATATATATATATATATATATATATACTAGATGCCTCCTTGCTTAATACACAGCATTGTAAGGTAGGGATCAATGGTAAAATGGAGCAATCCAGGGAATGAAAAGGGAACCTTCATGTCACCCTCGGCTAATGTTGCCAACTTTACAATATATATATATATACGTTGCGGTCGTTTCTCATACACAACGTTATCAAAATCTAGGCCAGTTGGCTACTGTGGCTACTGTATCTACACACACACACACACATACACACATATATATATATATATATATATTCTATTACAGATATTGGGCACTCTTGTTTATTGATAAAGCAAACTCTATTAGTAATAAGTATAAACAAATATATGTGTGTGTGCGTGTGTGTGTGTTATCTAGGACATGCTGCAAATTATTTTTACTTTTATTAGGTGGATTTTTAAAACATTTTTAGAAATTGTTAAAAATTGACATATATTTATTGATTTTTTTCTGTCGAACCAATGGTATTTGAGAAACCACGTGGAAAGTAAATCGAACTGCTGGATAAATATCTTGAATCCCCTTTACACTAAGAACCTTTCTGCAAACACATATATAAAGGAGAGAGAAAGAGAGAGAGGGTTGGGGAGAATGTTGAACGTAAGACAAATCGTCTTGCTCTGAATGGACATTCATTTTCTAAGAGAATGACGATGACTTAATAATTTGTCATGTTGCGTTTGCTGCTCATCTTCACCATTTCAAAATTCAACTCAAAGGCTGAAACAATCTTTTCTGATAATTATTTTGGCTGTCTGCACGAAAATAAGTCTCATCATAAAGAGTGTACGAATCAAAAGTTTTTCCTTCAGTTTTTAGATACATAAGTGCAGAGATGCAGGAAGAATGTACTCATTTTACCATAAGAATATTTTGGTGGAATTTATGACTTAACTCAAATATATGATCTGTTTTTAAATTCAGCTCAGTGAGACACAAACAACAAATATCGTATAATAAATAAAATAATAACAATAAAATAAAACCTAACAGCGAGCTATATTCCAAGGTTGCACGTCCGATCTAAAAGGCCAGATTCATGTCCAGTACAGGGTAGGGCCATTCTTAAAGGGCCATCTCGACGGAGTTTAGCAACTTTTGGCACCGCTCAACTACACGTGGGAAGGTACTTTCTTTTAAAAAAGAAAACCTTCTACAGCAGGGAGATAAACTTAGTAAGTATATATATATTTTTACGATAACTCTTCACCACGAGTATGATCTAACACGAGCCCAATTTTTAATCTGAGTTTTCCTTCTCTCAGACTGGTAGCTAAAAATCTTTGTCCAACTATTTACCCATAGCTTTTGTGTGAGGAAGAATGAATGGATTAATGTCTTTGTTGTATAGCCGTGATACAACTTTACACATATACATGCAGAAACAAAATCAACAAAATGACGAACGAACACACTTCATTAGAAAACTTTACCTCTCACACTTTATTTGAAATGGTTGCGAAAGGGTTACGAAAGGGTTATGTGTGAGAAGTGAGTTGGAGACTGAACAAAGACTGGAACATATTGACCTCCAGTTCCTCTGTCTTTAGCAGCACTTCTTTCTCGTTCTGCTGGGCTGCTCAACCGGAGGCCCTGAGGGCCCAGCTCTCTGCTGAGAGCTGGTTCTCACAGCCTCGAACTGCAACAACTGACTCCAAAGTGACTCAACTTCCTGTCGAACCGGGTTATATCATTGTTTGACGTTAACCTGCTTCTTGTAGGCGTCACATCTGCACCCAATTTAACCCGTCCACAGTCAATCTTTGACCGGATGCACCTGTTCCTTGATCGACCTGATGCACCTGTTCCTTGATCGACCTGATGCACCTGTTCCTTGATCCTTGATGATATCTTTGACCGGATGCACCTGTTCCTTGATCGACGGCTGGGTCGGAGGTCAATATATTACATCTTTCCCCAGGGCATTATCGTAAAACGAAACGCAAACAGTTTCGTACAGGATTTGAACTTGGGTTGACGATTCTCTTTCGTGCGACAATAATCGTTACGTTAAACACGTCTTCACGAACAAACTTCATGAATAAATGTTTTTACTTAGTGTCAGGTGTCACATTTCAAAGAAAATACACTGAAACCTTGTCAAACCAACATAGAAATTAATGCTTTGAAAAACACTAGGAATTTCTTAAGAACAATCCAAGAACTAAGTAGATGCAAATATTAAAATTCTGGTTTTCAGAAATCATTTCAAACTATGCCTCTGAATTTGGGAACTCGAAGGAAATGAGGCTGTTGTTATTTACTAATCTTTTTTGCTTAGATGTGGCAAAAGGCCGTAGAATTGGGCACTTAATGAAACTAGAACTCATTCGTTAAGGTTTGCTTGTCAAACTTGCAAACTATTACACCACTCGAGGCACCCAGAAGGAAATGAGGCATTATTTATTTAATCGTTTTCGAACGAGAGGGGCAGAGTATTGTTCGTGAGTTCTATTCCCACTGCGTTCCTCATTATCATTGTCTAAACAAAGCTAAGCTTTGTAAATAGAATAATCCATGAACTGCGGTAGTATTCCTGATAATTACATTTACTGATTGATCCTAGGAGAGCCTTGGTCGAGTTGAGCACTTTTCAGCTTGTGCCAAGTAAAAGATTAGGGATAAAAGTGGGTAAGTTAAAAACTCACTCATTTGATCCTCATTTGAGCTACTAACCAACATATAGAATTCTGTATCTCACTGGATACCTGTCAATACTTATTTTATCCCTAAATTTTAGAAGTGGGGTTAATGAATGATTAGGAGCGTGAAAAATGCCATCGGAAAGACGAGAAAAAAATCCAGTGAGACAGGTTAGTGTAAAAATTCACTTCGAAATAATACTTCACAAATACGGTTGAAAGTCATAAATCTTCACCTTTCCTCTAGTTCAGAAGTAAACAGCAGGCTTCTTCAGCCTTGGTTGGTATCCAGATCTGGGGAAGAACAACTCTGAATTTAAATGTTTGATGTTTGACAGTAGTTTATGAATACACTTCCAGAGCTATAATTCTTAGAATTGAATATATTTAAAGAGGGATAAGGTACGATTATCCTGAGTATGATATTAATCTAAATCTGGGGGTGAAGCTCCAGTTCTGTAGCTCTGGGGTGTGTAGAGTAGTTCTTCATTGCCATTACTCCCTAGTCCACGCTAATCTAGAGTGAGATAGTGCGTGATAGAATTGCCATGTATGGGTCAAATTAATTCAATCGCAAATCGTTTTGTTTGGTTTCTATATTTCACAGCGTATGCAAAAGGGATAAAGGACTTCTGCTCTACTTTTTTTTATTTCATGGTATGTCTACATCCGTTGATTATTTAATACCAAAATCATCCTTGTAGAAAAATAGCTGTAGTAGTATCGAAATCATAGATGAGGGAGGATAAACGGTTCTATTCCTTTCCGCGGGTGACTTTGCTGATCATATATTTACTAGCTTCGACAGTCTAGATTCACTAGATTCGAAGGTCTACTGAAATGTGAATTTTTTTAATCACTTCTCACGATAACCAAGCGGCCCGGTGCTAGACCGGAACAGTGAATTATAACTGTAAGTCTTTGCTACCTTTCTCAAAGGTATTAGTCCAAAAGAGAACACAATACCTTGACTGGAGTTCGGACTCGAAGCCACTGACCAGTACTTTAGCCATTACGCCATGGGGACTCCTGCAAAATAAGGGGTTCATATCTTTCTATGGAGTATTAACCCAAATGGGAGCGTAATAGAAGGACTGTAGCTTGAACTCATCTAGTGCGATGTCACAGTCCACAAAGCCACACAGACTTCCCTCCTGTTGGATATTGACTTGAAGACCCCTTTGACGTCTGTCAATGCAGCTGTAGAAGTCGGACGCCGAGAAGAAAAAAAACATGAAATACACGTGGTAGCTTAATTAAACAGGGCACAGGTGTTCCCGGAGGAAACGATGCAGGAATTACGTAGGTTGCATGCTAGAAAAAACTCTGATGTAGACGGCAGGCTGGAGGCGTAAGATTTTGATCCGAACAGTAGCACGAGAAATGTGGTTCACTGAAGATTCAAATCTCGCACCTGTGTGTGCAGCTCACTTGTCTTCGACGTTCTGTACTCTACCATTCCGTTCAAAAAAAAAAAAAAAAAAAAAAAAAAAACCATATTTTTTAAATACCAGTGTTGTCCTTTTTCTCTGCTATACAATAATACGGAATTTGAATTTGATAGGAACGCTAGAAATCATTTAACCGTTTGCGAAAAAATCTCTAAAAAACTATACAAAAATATCAATATAAACGTAAAATCTACCCAGTTTTCTAACTTCTCGGCATAAAATAACATTAAATGAGTTGACATGCCGTTAAATATCAATTAATTATTTAATCCACTTCACGAGCTTCGTTTTTTTTTCACATCTTATTCCTGAACTTTCAATATGTTAAAAGTATATAAATCAGCAAAATATCAGAAACAGCTCAGATTGAAAAGGCTAAATTCCGTGATTAGAAACATTCGTCTGGTTTTGAAAGAGTAAATTTCATGTCCTGACCAAATTCTAGATATTATGTCGAGCCATTTTGATCGAAGGAAAATTCACTAGTATTATTACCGTTTGCGAACACATAAAAATATATTTTGATACATAGGAATACATATAAATATATGCCATATATCCTTTGTCACATAGAGACATTTCAAGGTTTCACTGTTTATTAATGGGAATGTTTTAAATTTCTCAAATGTCACCGAGAGAATATACCACCTTCAATCATTACTGAACACTGTTCTTACAATTTTATATCAAATATCGCCCACAATAGGAAATTGTAGAAAACATAATAATTGTGTGTGTGTGTGTGTGTGTGTGTGTGAGAGAGAGATTTATACTGGGTATATACACACATATATGTATATATAGATGCAACTAATACTTTCATGTATTCTCAATCATTAGAGCATAGTACACCCCATTGACTTACGTGTGTTACAAGTGAGTGGTCCATGGAAACACTGATTTTGTTGGGTTGGATTCTTTGTTTAAGGGTATGTCAAACCCCCAAGGTTATTTAATGCGAAAACCATCCCTGTAGAAGAACAGCAGTGGTACTCTTTAACCTATAGATAAGAGATGAGAAGGTTCATACCTTCTCTAAGGTTATGTCTGAAAGTGACTGCAATAGCGTGCCTGGAGTTCGAACTAAGTTAATACTATAATACAAACTAGCAGGTCAGCCACTAATGACCAGGAACTTCACCTGGAAAGCCTAGAATTTAAAACGTAATTTCTTTATAATAGATGTCTATATAAAATATCATTTAAGAATGATATCACCACATTTTCTGATGTTTTCAATTCTGACATTTGCCCAAGTAAACTTGAAAAGTAGGTGAAGATAAAGTGGTGTCAAAATAGATGTAAACGATGATAATGTAACTTTAAAATACAGAATATATATATACATGTATATATGTTGTGGTGTTTAGGAGTCAAAATGAAGACACGCAGACAAAAGAAGTAGGTGGAAACAAATTTATTACAATAACAGAACAAATATACGATAGTTAGGAATGTCCTTCCGGTACTGTCAGGCAGCTTGGAGGATATCTCCCCGAGTGTCAAGTAGAGTTCACTTGCATGTAGGTAGATACCATAACAATATACAATGTTTGTGTATGTATGCAACTGATTTTATACAGGAGGTGATAGGACTTGGTAGTATTTAGTAATTATCCATGTCCTTGATAAAACAGATAAACTGTTAATTTTAATATTCACTCCTTCCTAATAAAGATATTACTATCGCTTGGATCACTTATACAGCCGAAAGCCCACAGGTTGAATAGATTGAATTTTATATATATATATATATATATATATATATATATATATATATATAAATATATATTAATGGAAAAAATATGCCCCGTAATTTAATCCAGAAGAACAGTTTTGCAAATACAAAATGTGTTTTTACGTAACATGACGCCTCGCACGTGAGGTTGTTTTTTTTGCGTAAGTGCACTTTATTTAAAACTGTTAAAACCTGTTTATATATATATATATATATATATATGAATGTATGAAATTTTGAATTGAGAATATTAGTTGGGAAAATATTTTTCTATTTAAAAGTCAATATAAAAGGAATGTCAATTAAAATAAAAATGTCTAAAATTGGTGTAAGACAAGTATAACCGATTTAAATTGTTTAGTCTTCATTTACCATATACATAGATATATACATACATACATGTAAAATAGATTTCTACCTTTTTACTCGCAACAACAGTTATTTCCATATCACCTTATGATCAGGAAATAAATGAAACTGCCAGTTAAAACTTATACTTTTGAACCTTTATATATATATATATATATATGTATGTGTGTGTGTGTGTGTGTGTGTGTGTGTGTTTGTATGTATCCGAGCCAAAAGTTAATGGACAGTAGCTTTCGTATTGTTTTTCATTCATTGTCCACCAACTTTCAGTGCATTCAACAGATACAGATTGAATAAATACATACACACGTTTTGTGTGAGAAATATGAGAAAGATCGGATGTAACGATGTGTGTATTTGAATGAGTGTTCTGCATGATTGTACAGTTAACGCATGTATATACGTATCGTATATGGGAAACCGAAAACAACCAAGTTATACAATAATAACAACGGTCCATAAAAAGCGGCATAAAATATATATTTACAAACTAAGATTTCTGAACACAGATTTCATATATTGATTTGTTTATTTCGAGGCCTTGCGTATATGTTTATAATTTGCGAAATATTTATTTCCAAGGTTTATTCACACCGACATGAGCGCCAAATGGAAATATTTTATCGCTTTTTATGGCTTCCTATTCTATTTTATGGCATCGACACAAACAAAAGACACTTTAAATCAATGACAACGATCGCAGTAGGAACCGCAGGTAGAAAAGCTAAGATGAAATAATGGTGTTGAGAAATAGGAGAAGGCAAATCATAATAATAATGATTATATATATATATATATATATATATATATATATATATATATATATATATATGATAGGGGTCTTAGAGGTTATATAACCCAGATGCGAAAACCTTCAACATATTTTTCTCTGCTTGTCCGATTTGATCTATATCTCTTTCATATCTTCTTGATTTTCCTCTCTCGATCTGTATTTCCTTCTCTCTCTTTCTCTCTCTCTCTCTCCCTATATATATATATATATATAAATTTGTGTATGTGTGTAAGAGTCGATGAAAGTTTCATTGGCTGACCAAGATACTCTCCTGTATTGTAATCAATTAAGGTTTATTGGAAATTATATATATATATATATATAAAGAAAATTATGTATATGTATATATATATATTTATAAAGAAAATAATTTCAAAAAGTAATAAAAATCATATATTGTATTTGAGAAATATCCAATTTTAAACACGACCACTTTCTATGCCAATGCACTTAATTTACTTGTGAATATGAATAAATCTTATTTAACATAATAGTGAAAGAACATCGGATCAAAATTTGTCTCAAGTCAAAGCACCAATCTATGTTTATTTTGATCAATCATTTTAAAATCCCGTGTAACACGAAAGCAAAATCATTTTTCTTCACTCTTTCTGTGTTATCTATGCCTTCTTGTGTTACTCTCTCTCTGTCTCTCACACTTTATTCTCTCTCTCTGTCTCTCACACTTTATTCTCTCTCTCTTTATATATATTGCCTAGATAGCTGTGCAGTAAGATACTAAGTCTAGCGTTAGGTAGGTTTTGATCCCAGCTTGTAACGTCCTGTGTGTCAAGCCACACTGATGAGTTGTCATTCACTGAAACATTCTGTCTGTGGATGACTATATGTATATAGTCATTCACAGACAGAATGTTTCATATATATATATATATGTGTGTGTGTGTGTGTGTGTGGTAATTCAATCAGTAGGGGCAGTTTTTTTTAAAAAGCAAAATATTTTTCTGTGTATTTTCATAAAAATAAATTTTGCATTGTTTTCAATTGGCTTATGGCAAAAATTACTTTATTCTTGCCAAAAAATTTGTTTCGATGGTGCTCAAAATCCCGGTAAATTAATCAGATGTGAACACACAACTCTTTATAAAAGAGAAAAGTTTTGGGCTCAGTGGTCAGTGAAGAAAGATTATCCAGACAGGCTTTTGAAACATGAAAGTATCAATTAATAATGATTTCCTTGAAAAATGTGCATGGTAAATATTGTTTTCTTTTTGCTCTCTCCCAAAGGAAAATTCGCCTTATTTTACTATATATATATATATATATATATATATACCGTAACCAAATCACGTAGGAAGTATTCATTTCTTACGATAAATTTTTTCTTTCGAACATTGTCTTCTACCTGGTAAATTCTTTTTATGGCTCTGTATTTGTTATAGAGAACCATAAAAAACGTGAGTTTTATATATATATATATATATATGTGTGTGTGTGTGTCTCTCTCTCTCTCTCTCTCTCTCTCTCTCTCCCCGTATGTATATTGCTGCGAACCAGTACAAAGTTTCCCGAAACGGCCGATACCAGAAACCACTTGCTCCTCCTGCAAACTTCCAAGTCACCGCGTAAACCAAGATGAGCACCCGATTTCTGTCATGACTTCTTCCATGCCGATGTGTGGCGACGTCGACAAGGGTACGTTTCCTGTCCGTCAGTTTTCAGAGAGTCGGACAAGAGTCAAACTCAACTGGGTCTTATATACCGTCATAGTATTCGGCGTCCGCACAGAGCTGATGAACATGTCTTTGCTGGTCAGAAAACTTGTGTGTCTATGTGTTGGAGTCCATGTGCCAACGTCGCCTACGAGTTCGTCCTTCATTCTCCGGCGATGCCCAGCATATAGAATGACACAACAGTTGTATAACCAAAGAAGACTTTATCTGATGATGATTCCTGGGTCAGGATGGACTTCAGAGCAGAAGCATCATTTTCTCTAATCTTGGGTGCACTAGCAGTACACTGCAACATCGCCAGGTTTTACCGGTTATCAGAACTATTTGAACCATAGATACTGCCACTCCAGGCCAGAGTCAACGTGGGATAATGGCAAGGAGGGTGTCCTTCATACTTCTCAGGTATACAAGAACTGGAGTTTTAACTTTAGATGCAGTTTAGTGTCATAATCAGGAGACAATATTCTGGGGGAGGTATTACTTCTCTGTAGGGGTTAAGTAATTAAATTTGGCTACCGTATTCCAAAGGGATCCGAAAGCTCCCTTTTCATTTGCAACTACACCGATGTGTAGGGGAGGGAATTACTTCTTTCCCTGGATTGCACCACTTTATCCTTAATGCGTACCTTATAATGCTGTGTTAAAGAGATATCAAGTACAATTTGTCAGTTTTACTTTCAGTTTTTTACAATCTTTCATCGAATGTTTAACTAAGAACTTAGTAGCTAGTGATTATATGAATTCAATGAACATATGCTTTTTGGTATGCTATTTTTTCACTCACATTGATTGCACCCTCCAATGGGAACGAGCAGTTCCGTAAAGTGAAAGTTTTTGTATTTTATAAAAATTGAGACTGCCAGGTATCTTGATAATGTATTTATTTGTCCCTTTTTTATCACACGCAGCACTCTCACTATTACTGGCACGGAGTCTTTGGTATGACTTGATCTGGGCAATTGGTGAATTCTCTACTCCCAAGAATTGAGCCAATTTGCCGTCAGTATATTCTTAACTAAACCAACAAGGCAATCAGACCTTAGAGTATTCTTACAAACCCTTAGTCCTTATTTACTTCCCCTCCTAAATAAACAATTCAGTTATGAAAAGTAGATAAAGAGTGAAAGGGGAATTCATTTATTAACTTTATAAGGCTCGAAGACATTAATCTACTCGCAAAACATCTTGGCCCAGTCGGCTGAGGCTGCAGAATATACCGACTGCTTCTCTGCAAAGGGGTAAGACCCACCACAACGAGTTTTCTATTTATGACAATAAACAATCTGATGATGAGACTCCAGTAATGCTGGAGCTTTGGGGAATTCAAAACACCCCATTAGTGCCATCACTCCCAGGTCCACTCAGGCCTGGAGTGGTATCACCTGATAGGGTCCTATCTATGGGTCAAATAGAACTAAACTGTGAACTTATACTGAACTGAATTTTTTGAAATAGGACTGTTTTGACATTTAAACTGCGCACATATGCTAAACGGAATTATTTGAAATAGAAATATTTTTACATTCAATTGTGTGTAAACGAAAAACTGTACTTATGCTAAAGTGACTTGATGAAATAGAACTGTTTATATGAATATAAATACATCTGGCATTAAATAGCCAACGGTGGTTAATATGCCATAAAACCAAACAGATTCTAACCAAACCAAACTATAAAATCCTCGAATAAAATAAATTTAGATAAAGAATGCATTACGTTTTTCCCTTGAATGTCATTTATCGGTGATAATGGATTCTTGCCATGGAATTTTGTATTAAAATATGGCTAATGCTTTTAATAACTAAATCTTATGACGGTATGGAAATGTGTGATTAGCACATCTATCCCTGTGGTCTAGAGCACTCTGGCAAAGGAATTGTCGGCCGCCGCTAGCGTAATGCAAAGCTCTTCGGAAGAATTGAGCACTCTGGTAGCCGATAGGGTATAAAAAATGTAAACAAAGGCTGCTGCTGCTGTTGCTAAAATAAATACCTTAAAATTCCCTTAGCAAACGTGGCCCGCTTGGTGGCCGAGAGGTCTGAAACACAGTCTAACGTAAAAGTTGGACGGGTTTCGATCCCAGCTTTGAGCGTCCTGCGTGTCTAGCCACACTGAAGAGTTCTCATAGAACGAAACAGTCTGTCTGTGGATGACTATATATATATATATGGGGGTGTATTTTTTCATCCCTGTTTAAACCAAAGTAAAAATCAAAGAGCAGAATGATTTTGTAAGGATATTAGTTCATCGTCATTAGTAGATTGGGTATCATAGAATTTCTAACATCAATGGGCTAAATGTCCGAAGCCTTGTAAAATCTATAGTTTGTACAAGAAAATATATGTTAAACGATCTGTCTATTCAAGTCTTTCCCATATATCCATTGTTAACTTTTGTTTCGTTTCTGTGTTTGATGTTATATCAATCTTTATGGTTATTTAATATCAAAGCGATCCTTGTATAAAGATAATGATGGTACTATGGAACCCCTAGCTGGGAAGAGGTGATAAATGGTTTTATATCTTTCCTTGGGTTATTAGTCCGAAAGGGAACTTTATAGAGAGAGCAAAGTTTGAACCTACTTACTACGATGTCTCAGTACAGCTTGTAAGCCATTATACCTTCAATATAAATCTTACTCTTAATCAATCAAACAATGATCTATCTATCTATCTCAATCTTGTTCATATCTTTATATCTCTGTCTTTTCAGATCTATCTATCTATCTATCTCAATCTTGTTCGTATCTTTATATCTCTGTCTTTTCAGATCTATCTATCTATCTATCTATCTATCTATCTATCGTTAATTTATCTCTGTGCTAAGTTGTATTGTTGGTTTCACACGCAGATTTGTGGACACAAGTATTTTTAGTATAAGGATATATGCCGTAATTCGTCCTCTAAAAGTAATGAACAAATATATCATCTATATTTAATATACAGAAAATCGGAGAAGAGATCAGTACTTTAATGAATCTTTGTATTATTTTTATAGAACAGTCTTCATACTTCCCTTATATATATATATATATATATATATATATACGCCGAGAAGAAAAAAACACAGATGTATCTACATATAGAGACAGTGACACACACTATGATATATATATATATATATATATATATATATATATATATAGTCGCATAGAAGCACGCAGACTTACACCAATAGAAGATACATATATAAATCGATACACTCGCTTGCATATGCATATATATATATACTTATATATCATGAGTATATTACATAGAAAAACAATAAACATGCTGTACATTTATACAAACTATCCATATTTCTTACTGCTTATATACGTATGATTCTAAAATTTATGACTTTTGCCATGCGACGTGATATTAAAACATCATTTTTCTTTTTATTGCCAATATTTTTTCAGTTCTCATTTCACTTTTTCCTTTTTTTATTACAATGTTTTTTTAGATTCATCAAAAATACATAATCTTGATTTTCCAGCTTCAACTTTATTTACATATAGGCAGCGAGAGGAAGGTATTTGTCTTCCGATACATTTACAATATACGGACAAGAAAAGCAACAAATAAACATTGACCTAAGTTTCTAAGAAATAGATACAGTCGACTATTGTTGGATGCTATTCTTTCTTTCTTTCTTTCTTTTTTTCTTTGAGGTGTGGAAGCCTTCGTAATGTGATTATGAAGCTTATAGCATTAGATTATTCCTGTATGAGCGATCCAAAACCTAAGTGACATATGCTAATGTTATTATTACCAAAGTGACTTCAGTAGTTCCTGTTTATTCCAATAGTTCCTGTTTATTGTCTTTAAACAATTGCAGATCGTTTCCATCTGTAGTATTTCTACCCAAACGCCACTATCTATCTATTTATCTATCTATCTATCTATCTATCTATCTATTTTTGTACGATCACAGCATATTTTTCCTTCACTTACCGCCTAAATGTACAAGATTTCCTATTTGACATTTTTCTGGACAAAATTAGTCTGGTATGGACAAATGTATGCGAGGAAACTTTTCAGGTTTCCGCTAATAATAATAATAATAATAATAATAATAATAGCCTACTGAGTAGAAAACTTTGCCCTCCCAGCAAACTACAGAATAAAATTAAAAGAAAGCGAAAATGGAAACAAATGTTTTGACCTTGAAAGAGAACTAAAAAACTACAGAACGGAGATACCAATTGTAATTGGTATATTTGGAACAATCCCCAAAGAATTGATAACGGGACTAGAAGACTTAGAAATCAGAGAACAAATGTAGGCCTTCCAGACTACAGCATTATTAAGATCGGCCAGAATACTGAGTAAAGTCGTGAAGGCTTGAGGAGACTTGCTGTCCCTAAAAATACATCAGCTAACGCTGGAAAGAAGAAGAAGAAGAAGAAGAAGAAGAAGAAGAAGAAGAAGAAGAAGGGTTAATAATCGAAGCCTAGTACCTGAGCCAACTAACTAGAAACTCTCAGGTATATATTGCAAAAAAATAGAACAAGCCCAATATGTAGATTGTGCGAACAAAAAAAAACTGAATCAATTGCTCACTTACTCTGCGATTTCCCAATCCTTACACCGATGCAATATCAAGAAAGGCATGATAAAATACATAATATTCATTGAAAAATATGTAAATACTAGGGAATATTTGATTGTGAAAATGATAGAAAAACAACTAGCGTATATAACAGAAGCCAAAGATATTACTTTCTTTGGGACCTTTGCTATCCAAACTGATTGATAAATAAAGGGCAATAGTTGAAATATAGTGGTAAAGGATTATAAAAGAAAAACATGCTTTTTAATTGATTTTTCAGTTCCAACAGATTATAACTTATCAGTCAAAAAATATAAGTAAATATAAAAACCTGGAAGCAGAAATAAAAAAAAAATGTAGCACCTCAAAACTACTTCCGTGCTAGTAATAATGGCAGCACTGCTTGTGATTAAAAAAGGAACAAGTAAACACATTATCAAGATACCTGGCAGTGTCAACTTTTAGGAAATACAAAAACTTTTACTTTCCGGAACTGCTCATTCCCGTTGGAGAGTATAATCAATCTGACTAAAAAATATCACACCAAAAAGCATAAATACATTGAAAACATAATCACACACTACTTAGTTCTTGATTAAGAATTCGATGAAAGATCGTAAAAAACTGAAAGTAAAACTGAAAATTGAATATGAAAGAAAAAAATGCCAGTGTTATTATGTGATGATTAATATCAAAAAGTCAATCACATAATAAGCGAGTGCAGAAAATTAGCTCCGGTGAAATATAGGAGTAGGTATGGTTAGGGGAGAAGATGATTTATAGGGAATTGAGCAAGAGACAGAAATCTTTCCTTCTGAAAAATGGTGTAAGCACAAACCAGAATCGGCCAAAGAAAACATGATGCATTTATTTCAATTGACTTTGATATACAAACAGATCGTCTCAGCCAGATCAGTTGTTCTAATTAAAAAGAAATAAAATAACTTTTCAATAAGAGCCGCTAAAGTTTTGGAACGTGAAATAACTCAGAGGTCAAACGTAGATGGCTAATATGGAAAAGTCCTTATCAACCGAGAATAGATACTGAGAACAGTTGATATCAGAGAAAGAATCGTGACCATCTAGACTACATTACTGTCAAAATCAGCTGGGATACCTAGAAGAAACTTGGAGATAGAAGGAGACTTGCTATCATTCAGACTTGAGTAAAAAACAAACAAACACACAAAGAAAAAATACGAGAAGTAATAATACTAATACTAGTACGACTGGGTCGGCAAAGTGATCCACCGAAAAATGTGCAAGAAATTTAAATTTGACCATATTAACAAATGGTATATGCACAACCCAGCAACTGTCCTAGAAAATGACACGCATAAACTCCAATGGGACTTTAACATACGTACGGAACACCTAATCCCGGCCAGAAGACCAGATCTTATAATAAAAAAAAATAAAATTAAAAAAAAATTTGCAAAATTGTCGACTAGCTGACCTCAGAATAAATCTGAAAGAATGTGAAAAGAAGGATAAGTACCTCGACCTTGCTAGAAAATTGAAAAAAATAGCTATGGAACATGAAAGTAACGATTGTGCCAATTGTGATTGGTACGTTAGGCACAATAACTAAAGGATTAATAAAAGGCCTGGAGGACTTGGAAGTTGGCGACAGCATTGGTAAGAACGGCCGGAATACTGAGACGAGTCCTGGAGACTTGAGGAGACTTGCTGTCACTCAAATTCCAGTGAAAAACCATCAGTTAACCCTGATGTGAAAAACTCTAAAGGAGTAAATAATATTTTTTAGATACAAACCGATTATCAGATCCAGGCCAGAAGACAAGAACTCGTTTTAGCTCATAAAAAGAAAAAAATAGCTTGACAATTTTTTCGTTTCAGCAGATAACAGAGAAAAAGTAGAGGGTAACAAAAACTTTGATAAATACTTGGAGTCTGCTAGAGAGTTATAAAGGTTGTGGGAGGTGTCGGTGATACCAATCATAATTGGAACCCTCGGTATAATTCGGAAATATGTGGAAAAACTGACTGTGGGAAATAGATATGCAAGGAAGAATTGAAAGTCATCATTTACTAAGGAGGTGCCCGTGGTGTAATAGTTATCGTCGTTGGAAATGGACACGGCGATACGAGTTCAAATCCTGATTGCATTTCACATAGGACTAATACTCTTGGGAAAGGTATGGGTCCAATTATTCTCCCTCCAGCTATGGGTAAATAGTAGGATACAGACTAGGTTCTTCAGCCTTGGTGAGGCAACTAGTCTAGGAGAAGGAAAACTCTGAATTCAAACCTGTTAAAGTCCGCTTAAAAATTGACCTTGTGTCATATCCTGCCCGAGCGGAGGGGTTGGGTAAATAGGATGATTTACTAAGCTTTCTGCTAAGATATAGCACAAGGCCAAATAAATAGGGTACCCAATGAGACTCGAACTCACAAGTAAACCTTGCTAACCATTACACTATTCGAGGCGCCCTAAGGAATGATTGAAATTGTCCGGACCACAGCACACCAATTTAATGGTGAAATCGAACACGGAAAGACAGAAAAACTGATGGACACATCTTGAGTTTTTCAGTCCTTTTATCGATATGGGAAACATCTGTACAGAGATGTCCATGGATAACATTAGCATATATATGAATGTGTGTGTATGTGTGTGTGTGTTTGATTTATCTTTGTTAGAACAGATAATAAAGTTCTTTTCGGAAATATATAATACTTTTACGTTGCATTCTGTGAAAAAGGGATCTTCCAATTACTCCAGAATTCTCGATACGTGGCGGCTATTTTGTATAAAAATGTTGTATTGGGACTGACTAAAAGCTGAACATTGGAAATTGACTTGAAACACAGGAGAAACAATTCTAAGTTTACAATGTTTATTATCGGTTGATATTTATTGCGCGCACCACTAAATGAGAGAGTGTGGTACAAAGCCAGTCGAAAAGCCAAGCCTCTCATGAGGGGGTTAGCGCCTTGGGTGAATCCCCCGCCCGAGACTCAAGGAGAGATAGTATTAGCACGTATGACATAATGCCGGCTTACTGGTACCAGTGTCTGGCGGCCACGACCTGTGTGAGCGAAGACAAGCGACCGAGCCACACGAACCGATCCGTGCAACGAGAAACATGGCCGGCGTGTGACTCGTTTCGCGATATTCTGTTTTGACATTTTAGTATGTCAAAGCTTTTAACAGTGCACACGTGCTCGCACACGAGCGTGTATGTGTGTGTGTGTGTGTGTGTGAAAAAATCAACATATAAACGTTAAAAAATAGTTTTATTAAAGTATTATAAATTTTGACTATTTTCAAATTTGTGTCGAATTTTGCGAAATGTACATAAAGTGTGACTTTACATTTTGTAAATAGGTTTTAATGTCATATCATTCGATAATGAACTGCTTGATTATTGTTGAAAATATTTTCATTTTGAAAATACTCGTGGGTAGGGAGTTTGCCAATAGTCTGGGAGACCCGAGTTCAATCCCAGATCGAGTCATACCAAAGACTCAAAAAATAGTACTTGATACCTCCTTGCTTAACACTCAGCGTGGTAAGGTACGTATCAAGATTAAAGTGGAGCAATCCAGAGAAAAGAGTAGCGCCCTCCCCTACACCTCTGTGTAGTAGCCATTAAAAAGGGAGCCTTCGGGTTTCCCTCGACTACAGTCACCAACGTTACTTTACTTTACTTATATATATATATATATATCATCATCATCATGTCGTGCTGGTAGCACGGATATCCCTGACCCTTTCTCGCCACTTTTCCTTATCGTTCATCGCCCCAGGAAGGTCTTCAGGACAACATCCTGTATCCTCACATAGTTGCTGAATGTATGTTCGTGCTGGTCGTCCCTCTTTTGCACGTGTGGGGGTCCATAAGACTACATCACTTATGAGTTCGTCCCTGCTTCTCCAGCAGTGTCCTGCGGCTGCTTGTTCCAAGCTATGCAGTAGTGTTTCGGCTTGGTCGGGTGTATTTGTCAGTATCGCTATGTCATCGGCGTAGTTGGCGTCGGTAATTGTTTTTGCGGGGTACCTTCTGCCTCTTTTCTTCGTCAGCTCGAAGCCATTCTCTCTGATTTTGTCAATCGATGTTCTAAGTACGTAGTGTAGACAAATGATAAAGAGGTATGGATCTAGCATGCCCCCTTGTAGTACTCCTGCTACAATGTCGATATATTCAGTGTCTCAATCTGGTGATCGTACTTTTACTTTGGTGTTTCTATAGAGAATCGTTATTGCTGCTACGGTTTCTTTAGGTATGCCGTACGCGAGTAGGATTTGTTCCATCTTTCCTCTGTGAATGGAATCGAAGGCCTTGGTAAAGTCGACAAATATTAATGTCGCTTGTAGGTTTTTTGCCCGTACACCTTCAAGGATTCTACGGATGGTTAATATTTGTGAGGTCGTGGATCTATTTCTTCGGAAGCCATTTTGGTTTTCCTAAGTATGTTGTCGATTTTGGGTTCTATGCAGTTTCGTAGAAGGGCATTGTAGATTTTGGCTGCTATGGATGTAAATATTATGCCTCGGTAGTTTTTAACTAATCCGAGGTCCCCCTTTTTAGGGAAGGGAAGTAAGCATCCCTTCATCCATCTATCTATCGGATTTTGATTTTATACTGCGCTGCAGTGTCGGAGCAGTATGTCGTCGAATTGTCTGGTCTTCCATACTTTTGGGGGAATTTCGTTCAGCCCTGCAGCTTTCCTATTTTTAGTTTTTCTGAGAACCAAGTCGAGTTCTTCTTGTGTGAACGGTCCTAGTTTAATGTCTAATTGTTTACTAATTATTCTGGTGATTGGTTCATGTGTTATTTTCGGTGGGTTTCCTACGCAGATGAAATAATAGGGTTTGTTAGTAGTATTGAATGATTAGGCCACCTTGATTTTAACGAAGCGTCTAAATAAAAACAGGATAAGAAAAATACAAGGATGCTGCGTAATATTTTGAACAGATCCTGGTAGCAGTATCCCACTAAATAGCTGCTTTATGGCCACTTTTCTCCCATTTCTGAAACTATCCAACCAAGACGAGCTGGCTATCGCTAGAGAAGCAGAGACACACTCATATATGAAGTTTTCTTGTGGGTTCCTTAATAGGGACACACCCGTGTCGACCATCAAATACATGCGTTCATCAGATCTTTTGTGGACACAGGATGCCATCTAGAGGACCAGCCAAAAGCGATGGAGGATAGTGACGGGTGGTGAAATAGATTCAAGGGTATTTTTTGCACGCCCCACCTTACGGGCAAGTATGGCACAAGGCCTTTTTTAGGTGGGACCGGGCGCATGGCCGTAGCCCACACGCGCCCGGAGTTCCCAAAAATGCCCTCGGCCCCGTCGGCATTTCCCTTGTTAGGGGCGCCTCAAGCGCCGGGCAATTAACCCAACCCCCCCTCGAAAGGGGGTAAAATCCTGGGGGAAAGGCCACCTGAGGCCGAAGGAAAATAATCGCAGTCACCAAGCCACACCCGGCCGGATCCGCGCCCCGATAGCACGGCCGACCGAAATGATGGGTTGGTGACCGGGAAATAGATTCAAGGGAATCCATGCAGACATGATGATGATGATATATACGCCAATGTATTCTGAACTGTTAGATCGCTTCTAATGACACAATTTTCGTTTCCACCCTAAATTAGGAGCCTAAAGTACATAAAAAATTTCTTACAGTATATCTAGAGCCGATACTCACGTTTTTATCAATCATCTGATGTCTGTTAATATTCTTAGACATTAAACAGATATGACTCCAGTAAGTGTTGGGCGTTGGAACGGACGAAAGGGTAACCAAATCAGGTTTACTAAACAGTTAACTGATTACGCAATAAAAAAAAAACGTCATGTAAATAAATTCTTAGCCTTAAAAAAGACATGAAAGATTTTTTTATGACAATCGGAAGCAATACATGCTGCTACGTAATTCTTTTAAAAATTCGTCCGAATATATCTGAAGAGACTTGAAACTTTTAGAGATAGAAATGACAGTTCCATGTAATTCACTGATTTACGGCAGATGATACGAATAATTATGCTACGGCCTATCTCTCTCTCTCTCTCATACAGACACACTCTCTCTGTCTCTCTCTCTCTCTTTTCAGTGGTAGCCTCCATGGAGTTATGTCTAAAATGTTGAACTGTGACATCATAATGTGTGTGTTTGTACTTCAGTCTCGCTATTGAATTTACAGCCGGACGAATACGCTTGAGAAAAGTATGGACACCCTACCCGCCAGATGACACCACTACTGTTCTTCTTCAAGGGTGGCTTTTATATTAAATTACCCACGAGGGTTGATATATTATTAAACAAAGAAACCAAACTTCTCTCTCTCTCTCTCTCTCTCTCTGTTTTTTTTTTTTTTTTAGAAAAAGACGGGATCGGCTAGCCTAGTTCAAATTTCAGGCGGGTCTATCTGTTTTCTTTTCCTACCCTAGAAAAGGCTTGAATATATTCCTTCTCTTTCAGATATAGATAAGTGTTAAAAAGACTGGGTTCTTTAGCTTTAGTATTGAAACGTTGCAAAATTTAAAGAAAAAAGTGCTGGACTCGTGCTCCCTAAGAAAGTCTTGTGAGACTGCAGGGCAAATTGAGATCAATTGTAAAAAAACATGCCTTTAACCATTGCGAAATTTCTGAGTGTTGCAGAGGACTGAGAAAAATCACGATTATATATATATATATAGATAGATAGATAGATTAGAGTGTACAGAAAGTATAAAGAATTCTTTCATTTACAAAGGAAGAAAGCGATTCATTAAAAAATGTTCTTCCTTCTCTTAGTGCATCATTTCCAAGATCTTTTACCATTACAAAATGTGTTTTGAGATGGTGTCTTAGAGACGTCCAAGCGCACTGCCTTCTATGTCATTTATAATCTGATGTGTGCGTGCGCGCTGCGTAATGCTTATATATATATATATATATATATATATATATATATATATATATATATATGTGTGTGTGTGTGTGTGTGTGTATGCATGTGTGTGTATGACACACCTGTATCCGTCATCATCGTAGAAAATATTCATTTCCCAATGTTTTTTCAACTTGGCTTACTGATAAAAGAAGAAAACTTTTAATTTACTCATTATAAGAATCATACGTTGTATCCGATGCACCCAATCACTCTCACACACACACACACACACACACACACACACACACACTCATATATATATATATATATATATATATATATATATATATATGTATTTGTAGAGAATACATGTTCTCAATCATGTTGATATTTACACCAGAATGTAAATGAAAATGCAAAATTCCTTCTTTGCTATAATATAGGGTTTTAAACCTCCAATGCTATATGCAAAGACTTTATCACGTATGATATAAAATTAAAATAAATAATGTATATGAAGATATGCGATTATAGCTATTAAACAACGTTTACTAAAGCCTAGTTTATTTTAGACGAACCAGACACGAAGGACATTGCTGGAGAAGCAAGGACGAACTCATCAGTGATGTACCCCTATGGATCCCCGCATATGGCCAAGCAAAGGCAGGACGACCAGCTCGAACATACATACAGCAGCTGTGTGAGGATACAGGATGTAGCCCTGAAGACCGGCCAAAAGCGATGAATGATAGGGAGAAGTGGCGAGAGAGGGTCAGGAATATCCGCGCTAGCGGCACGACATGATCATGATCACTAAAGCCTAGCTGTTGGCTATTTTACGAATTTACAATACAGACAGACAGACACCCACATACCTGTCATTCTGTCTGTCGTTTTGTCTTCCTGTCTCACTCTCTATCAACACCCCCACACACATTTATTTGGCACGAGACCAATTTCACTTCACTGTATACTCTCTTCAACACCCTCATTAAAATATTTGCTTGTATTCAGGGCAATGCGTATACTAATTTATTTATTTTTACTCCAACTAGAAAACTTTTTGCCTTTCCTACATTTTTTTCCGACTTTCCCTTTTCCGATTCTAGTTAAAGGTTTCTGTGTGCGTGATCCATATAAATATTTCGAACAAGCTTTTTTAAAAGTTCGATGATTGTGCAGCTTCGTTAAACTCTAGTTAGAGTGAAGAACATAGTCTGACCAACTATTTACAAAAGGCAGGAGGAGAACAAATAGATTCACGCCTTTCTCACGTGCATTAGCGTAAAATAAAATGCAAAACAGCCTCGTCCAGAGTTTGAACACACTTACACAATTCCATTTTCTGCAATGATATCCGTTACCATAAACTTCTCAACTCTCCCCTCTCTCCTTCTCTCCCTCTTTCTCTCTCTCTATATATATATGTGTGTGTGTGTGTGTGTGAGAGAGAGAGAGAGAGAGAGAGAGAGAGAGAGAGAGAGTATGTGTGTGTCTTCTGTCATCCACAGACAGACTGTTTCATTGTACACAACCCTTTAGTGTGGCTCGAGACGCAGGACGCTTCAAGCTGGGATCGAAAATATATTGAAAGACTTTAACCGATTCCCTGTCTGAGCCACAATAAGTACATACAACGTTAGGATTCTACAAGAATGGGTCTGTGTGTCTTGTTTGACCAGAACACACATACACAGACAGATACAGACACATCTATATATATATATATATATATATATAGAGAGAGAGAGAGAGAGAGAGATGGATATTTCTTTCTCGCTATCAATATTTAGATAGCTGTACATATCTACGTATCTATCTGTAGAGGTAGATAGATAAATTAATGGAAGTATCTATCAGGAGAGAGAGGGGGGGAGAGGGCAAGCAAGCAAACCTGCTTATTTGGCTTCTGCATACTGTAAATAATATTTTTAAACCTAACATTTTCGGTCTCATCTGTGGGGAATATATAATTCCCTTGACGACGCGACAGGTGCATTTCACTAAACGTAAGTTGCCTGTAAGTGAAAGGCATTTAGCGTGAGTGGAACTTACAACATTATCAAGAGATTTTATTAGACTATAAGAAAATCCCTGAGTACAAGTTATGATCAAAAGGTAGAGAGACTGAATCTTTTAAATTTAAAAGTACAAATACAAAGAAGACGTGTTACGCTATGGGATCAAATATGCATAAGTGTTGCGTAACTGGTCATGTCGAAAGTTGTAATCCACACAATATAAAAAGGAAACTGTTGTTTCTTGACACGAAATGTTATTGCTACTAACTCATTTTCACAGTAGCCACAAAACGAAAGAAACAGAATAAAGGAATCACTTGAGTCCATTTAATAGACAAAAACTTTAACCCGTGGCAGAAAAAACAGACAACCACAGACTTTGACATTTTCTTTTCTTTACCGACTCGGTCCTACTTGGGCATGTGCGCCGCTGGCTGCGGTCGACGCCAACTTCTGACACCAAAACCAACAACTACGACTGTCTCTGTCTATGACTGACCCGACGCCTTAGAAATCTTCTAACAAATTTTCTTCTAATTATTTTCTTATCTAATCTGTTAATGTCACGTAATCACTAAATTTTTGGGGGACACGTGATAGCTAATGTCAGCTGATGTATCGAGAAGTTTATTTTAATTCACCGTATTTAGTATACTTGCTTAGGTCCCATATAGCGTTTCTTCATGCATTTCGTTATAGTCTGAGTGGTGCATCTTTGCAGTAGTACAACAGCCTGAAAGAAATTCCATTTTGATCTAACTGAGAGATCCGTTTTCCAAATAATCGACAATCTGTTAACAGAAGTCCCTGCCTTCTCTATATGTACGTTAGCATCGCTTATTATTGATAGGATATCGTTACCGCAGAATGTGAAATGGTCTACAACTTTTTTTAGGCTTATAAGCATAGTTATAAACTTATATATGAGCAGAAGTGTTGACTATATATATATATATATATATGTGTGTGTGTGTGTGTATGGTTTTCTATATTAATAACTAAAGAGTGCTCAATATCGGTGATAGTGCATGAATAGTTCTATGATATCGAAGACAGTCGAGCGCAGTTGAATATGTCTTTGCTATCCTAATACACACACACACACACACATACTTGGGTATATATATATATATATATATGTAGAGAGAGAGAGAAATCGCCAAAGTTCGAAGAGTCATGGATGGTTGAAGTCATAATTTCTGATAATATTTTTAAAAGTTTCGTGACCCTTTCGTGGGAGAATTGATTTTATTTCCCATTATTGTATCCTCGTAAGAAAATAAGCCATCTATCTATCTATCTATCTATCTATCTATCTATCTATCTATCTATCTATTGTAATTCAGAAGAGTATGTTGTGTTATGGCTATGTTGATGGTTTTGAAAACCCTAGAAAAATTCTTTTGCATATTTTTCTTTAAAATTGACTGAAAGAATGACGACTAGAAATAAAATTCCACCTTCGAAGCGAATACCAATTAATTAAATAGCAATATATAATAGATCTGCCACGATATAAGATTGTCGGAGGACAATTGATTGCAACATTTCTATTATAATTCAAATATTACATTAATTCAATATTTCCTACTAAAATCTGGGAAAAACAATGGTGATTAATCGATGAATATTTTTAATGGTTTTGTGTCTTTGTTTAATGGCATTTCAACCGTCGTAATTAAATGCTAAAATTATCCTTCTAGAAGAACAGTAGTCGTATTATTCGACCCTTTGCTCGGAAGATAAGCGGATTCTTATATTTCTCAAGGGTATTCCATCAAAATTCTTTGCCTTTTCTTCTGCTGTTGCTGGAGAGGAAGTATTGTGTTTATAGTTTTCTTTAGCCAAACCGGTTGGTGGCGGGCCGATAGAATACACCGACTGCATCTCTGCAGAGAGGTAAGACACACCCAACGAGTTTCCTGGATATGATACTAAACGATCTAATGGTACTATTTACCGACCCCTCCGCTCGGGCAGGATATGACACAAGGTCAATTTTTAAGCGGAGTTTAACAGGTTTGAATTCAGAGTTTTCCTTCTCCTAGACTAGTTGCCTCACCAAGGCTGAAGAACCTAGTCCGTCCTACTATTTACCCATAGCTGGAGGGAGAATAAGGGGGTTCATACCTTTCCCAAGGGTATTTGCCCGAAAGTGAACGTAATAGTGCGACTGGAGTACGAACTCGCGTACTACGATTCCGCAGTTCATCGCTTTAACCATTACACCACGAGGACACCCTCAAAACGATCTAATGGTGAGGCTTCAGTAATGCAGGAGTTTTGGAGAATGCAGAGTACCCATTAATTTCCATCTTTCTCTGGTCCACTCTGGCTTGGTATTGGTATAGTTTGGATTGGTTTGTTTTATGGCATATCAACCATTGTTGGTTATTTAATGCCAAATTGATTTTTATACGTACATTTCTATTTCAAATAAATCAATTGAGCATAAATTCAGTTTTTGTACCCACCATTAAATGCCAAAACAGTTCTATTTCAAAAAATTTAGTTTAGCATATGTTTACTTCTATTTGATCTGTAGATAGGACCATATCAGGTGCTACCACTCCAGGCTAGAGAGGACCTGGGAGCGATGGCAATGAAGGAGTACTCCGCATTCCACAAATCTCCAGCAATACTGGAGCTTCACCATCTGATTGATTAGTGTCATATCCAGCACACTCATAAGGGGAGTCTTACCCCCATTCGGAGATGCAGATGTATTCTGCAGCCTCAGCCGAGTGAGCCACTCTGGCCTGGAGTGGTAGCAAGTGATAGTGTCCTATCTATGAGTCAAATAGAACTGTTTTTGACATTTAAACAGTACTTATGCTAAATTGAATTATTTGAAATAGAACTGTTTTGATATTTTATTCTGAGTAAACAAATGACTGATGTTTAATTAAATTGTTAGTGATACATAGAAATACTTAAAATCATTAAACTGTGTTTCAAACCAATCATTAATAGTAAATAGAATTATTCGTATTTGATAGAAATAAAGAAAACCATTTAACTGTGTGAAAAAGAATGAGCTCAGGCTTGCTTAAAAATGTTATCTACCAAACGTGTTTAAAAATTACATTTGATATATATGTATAAAAAATATTTGCCATTAAATAGTCTACAGTAGTTGATATGACATAAAGCCAAACTAATTAATATGTATTTATTATATGTATTCAGAGTATTTGGCATTAGATAACCTACAATGGTTGATATGCCATAAAATCTAACCAATAACAATTATTGTTTTCTCGGTGATTTTTCTTTATGGGTTGTGTGTGGACCATTTTTTTTCTTATTCATTTCTCGTTGCAAAGTATTGTAAACGTATTTTCTTGATTTTTTTCGTAGATTGAGGTATTATTAACACTTGTGAGAATTCAATTATATTGTTTATATGTCTGTTTTATACGATTTTAAGAAATTATTTTCGATCATCAAACACCGAACGAGCAACATTCAGACTATTCAGAAAAATCAATGTTATAGTATGTCTCAAGGAGAATAAAGTGCTATTTCTCTTAGTAGGTTATATTGTCGTCGTTGATAAATAGCTGGTAAAATGCCGAATGACTAAATATACATGTTAATATCGTTCTGTGTTCTAGTAAATAACTTTGCCCTGTTGATTCTGGCAGCAGGATACATCGACTGTACCTCTGCCGAGGCGTAAGTCTCCCCCAATAATTGTCCGGGATACGACACTAAAGAATTTGATGGCGAGGCTCCAGTAATGCCGGGGCTTTGGGGAATGCGAAATACCTCTTCATTGCCATGGTTTCCAGGTCCTCTCAAGCCCGAAGTGGTAACAATTGGTAGGGTTCTATCTATGGGTCAAACAGAACTGTTTCACATCTAAACTGTACTTATTCTAAACGGAATTGTTTGAAATAGAACTGTTTTTACATTTTAACTGTGTATAAGCAAAAAAAAAAAAATGTGTATATATGCTACACTGAATTCTTTGAAATTAAATGAAACCATTTACCTATGTACAAAAAATCAGTCCGGACTTGTTTAATGATTTTATCAACAAAATTTGTTTAGAAATCATATTTAATATATGTATGAAAAGGATTTGGCTTTAAATAACCTACAATGGTTGATATGCCATAAAACCAAACCAAATGAAAGTAAATCATCTGTGTGTCAATCAGTTTCCTTCTTTATATTTTAAAATGCATTGAGACTTTCTTTTCTTTGAATAATATACACGCTGTTGGCAGAGCTTAGTGTACGCTGACTGTATCTCGTTTAGACAATGCCCCCTCCAAAAAGAGATATTCTGCATTTGACTCAATTCTTGTACAACGTTGAAGATTATTGATAAAGATATATCTGATGGTACGGCTCCAGGTCTGGAGATCTGGGGAGTGTTAGATATCTGTTCATTACCATCACTCGGAGGTTCACTCTGCGCCGGAGTGATAATACCTTTGACGATCCCATCTACTGGTCTAAAATATCAGTGTAAAAATATTCGTATTAGATCGGACTGTGTACACAAAAAACAAACAAAAAATAAACAAAACAACAACAAAACAAACCTCTTAAGACAGAGATACACGTAAAATGTATATACGAACCTACAACAAAAGGGATTCCCAAACGTCTGGGCATGAAATAATCCTTGAAGGGTTGACATGCCGTTAAATCAATTAGTCCTATCCAAATAACTTATGCCTTGTATGAGTGAGTTATGGTAACTCACTCATACAAGGCATAAGTCATTCGGATAGGATCTGCTGGAAATTATCACATGAGTTCGGAGAGTTGGATTCATAAAATTTTAAATGTATAAGGGCGAAGGGAACCCTAACAAAGAAAGTTTGAATTGGATTCGTATATTCCATTTTCTGTGTTAGTAACCGTTAATCTTACGCCACACTTTCACAAATATAACTATAGGTACAACAAATATTACTTACAGATATCAATACTATATCAAATGGTATATGGCATTTATTATTGAATTGACGTATATTGTATAATGTGTATGGTAAATGCTTCCTCCCACAATATTTAGTCTTCATTGAAACGAGAATAACTGCTCAGAGGTGCACGCATGCATGCACATAAACACTTGCAACTATTCTTGCACAACGTTGAACGTAATCAATAAAAATGCAACCCGTCCGATTAAAGGACTATAATATGCATTACATGACAATCGAATCTGTTTTGATTGACCACAGAACAAAGAAGACCAGACATATATGGACTTGATGTCAGCTTAAAGTATTGGCAGCCATAATTCAACATCATTTCTTATTGCACAACGATAGCGTAAAGAAAGCATTTATAGAATGAAAAGTTGAAGAATCAAATAGAAAGTGCATATTCCCGTTTTAGCATATAGAGAATGAATAAAGTCTTAAAAACCGTTCTGATGAAGAGTCACATACACTCTATATTTCTCTCTCTCTCTCTCTCTCTATATATATATATATATATATATATATATATACAGACATATATATATATATATATATATATATACAGATACTGGGGGTTGAGCACTCTGGCGAAGGAATTTCCGGCCGCTGCTAGCGTAATGCTAAGCTCTTCGAAAGAATTGAGCACTCTGGTAGCCGATAGGGTATAAAAATGTAAACAAAGGCTGCTGCTGCTGCTGTTGCTAAAAATAAATACCTTAAAATTCCCTTAGCCAACGTGGTCCGCTCAGTGGCCGAGAGGTCTGAAACTTAGTCTAACGTAAAGTTGGACGGGTTTCGATCCCGGCTTCGAGCGTCCTGCGTGTCTGAAGAGTTCTGTGGATGACAATATATATATATATATATAGAGAGAGAGAGAGAGAGATAGATGTGTGTATCTATATCTATATATTTATATGATCCTGCGTGGGTTGAGCACTCGAGTGGGGAATTGGCCGGCTCCTGTATACGGTGAAATGCAACAGCTCTTCTCATTGATTGATCACTTATGTAGCCGAAAACGTATATGTAAAAAAAGGTATACGTAAAAAGTTCCTTCACTTATGCTGAGATAACGATGGCCCTGAGGTAAGATATCCTACTGACGAAAAATCAGCCTGAAACATCTCGCGTGTCTAACCACACTGAAACGTTGTGATAAAACAAGTGTCTGTCTGTGGATGACTATATATATATATATATATGGGGGATGTTTGCTATATCTGAAGACAAAGTCTGCACAATATTGGTAAGAAGGCACAAGTAAATCTATGATAGGTCAGTCAATATACAATCAGCAGTGTTTATTAACATTCAGTCTCATACCGAGTACTCACCAAGCGTCGTTGACTTCAGCTAAAATTGCAGTTTTATCCATAGTAAAAACGCCGAATACAATTAGAAAAATGGTTGCAAATGAAACCGAGTTCCGGTATTAAATAATTCATATGGAGTTGATATGCTGTTAGATAAATCAAACAAAACTAAAGAATTTGCAAAAGATTTTTTTTTCAAATTTACTTTAAGTATCAACAAAATTTGAAGCACGAGTAAGTAACGGTTATCGTCGTGTAAAATGGACTTGAGAGAGGCCGTATTAAAATTCTGGACAAGGCTGTTAGTGTTTTACTTCGTGCAAATACCCTTGAGAAATGTATGAATACATCTCTTTGTAATTGTTGGGCACACTGTTCTCAAATTTTTTAGCGTATAAAGAACACTCTGAATTCAATCCCTCTATCAACATGTCAGTATGACGGGGGAACTTTTCACCATGAATTGGTTGGGGCAAATAATAGAGCAGAGTGGGATCTCTGGTCTTGCTAAACAACCATTCTAGAACGAAAACTAGGAATTAGAAACCATCTGTTTCTGGTTTGGCCATAGTGGATAATAATTGTCTTAAAAGAAATCATAGGAAAAGAACAAAGACACATTGATGTTTAAGAAAGAGAATATCAACAAAAATAACAAAATTTTACAATAAAGTAATGAAAAGGTTGAGTAGAAGATAACAAAAGCTACCCTCAATCTACAGACAACCATTAATATGACTCATCCAATACTCCCAAATAATAATGGCTGATAAGGCTGGTGCCCATAAAAGCTAATCTGTCTCTATCTATTGCAATTCAACATGGTTTATGAAGACTTTAAAATCAGTAATTAGTATACATAGAGGATTTCCCTCATATTTTATATTACGTTGGATTGATGCTATTCTATGGAGAAAATCAATACAACTAGAGGTTGAAAGTTCTATCCAGTTTAGCATCATTCCCATATAACATGAAATGAGCACGAAGTATTCTCAGTGTAAGAATTAGGGATCCCCCAGTTTTTAAAAAAATCGTTTGAATTGCAAAATCATGGTGTACACAGGAGGCAAAGAAGTTGAAACACTTTCCTTATTATTTCTTAATTGTTCTTTAACATTTTAATACTGGCTAAATTGTTTAAAAAGTTATTTTCTCCGGGGTCCACTTAGAATTAATTTCAAAAGAAACGCTTGAAATTCAAGTAAAAGTGTTGGTTTATATTAGAATATACAGGATAAACCGGGAGATTGAAGAAAGATTTATATTTGTCCAGTTCTAAAGTTTTCATCCAGAGAGAGAGAGAGAGAGAGAGAGTGTGTGTGTGTGTGTACGTATATATATATATATATATATATGGCAGGAAAATTTATAGAGCAGTCAATATCAGTTGACTGGTACGTTGGTGTTTAGGGACTTGGTATTAAAGCTGGCTCTACGGTTTTAATTTATGTAAGAGGCCTCCAAAATCTTTGACATGTGAAGGGTTAATTATTTCTGGTTGGGAAATAGCTTTTCTGCCTAGACTTTTACTAATTTATGAGGGGCGTTATCAATACCAAATACGTGTAGTCTCACAGGAATAAAACGCATATATGAAAAATAAACATATAACCATCGGGAATATCAAGTCTCTTTACACCAACGTGCTAGTCCATAAATTCTTCTGCTTTAGAAAATAAACCGAAATAAAAACACGTATAATGCAAAATTCACAGCCCCACTTCCCTGTCATACAGACGTACAAAATAAATACAAAAACATTTTTCTTTTTCCTTTTTAACTTTTAATAACAATTTCCCTATTCAAAAATTCGGACTAATATTATGTACTTAAATTATATGTCAGTATGTCTCTTTTAAGAGGTCCTTGAATCCGGTACATTTCAAACCATCTGTCCCTAAATTTTTTAGATACTCTATTAATATATCCAAGCAAAAACAAAAAAAATAGGAAAGGAAAAGACGAACATATCAATAAAATTAAACATGCAATCGAATTCACATTCGAAGATGAAACGAGAACTCTTGGTTTTCTTAGACATCTTACAAATTCAAAACAACTGCTGCGTAAAACTCCAAGTCTACAGAATGCAAATTAATAAGAACGAACTCATGAATTTACAACGATACAATAAACTCCTGAATTTAAGCAAGGAAGTTTTAGAGTTTTAAGCCCCGGATATCTACCAGAGAAAGAAATGTACGAGGTGCCTTCAATAAGTTTCCAGCCTTTTTTCGTAGGGGCACTTTTGTTGATAGCACAAACATGAAACTCTAGTACCCTTCGAAGTAATCTCTACCGACTGCAGTGGACTTGCTGTACCGTTCCAACAACTTCTATAAGGCCCCATGGAAGTCCTCTTGTTTGAGCGTGTCAATGACCTTTGTCACAGCCTCTTTCATCTCCTCAATTGTCTCATAACAACATTCTCTACGGTTAGGGAATAAGTAAAAGTCACAGGGAGCAAGGTCTGGACTATAAGGAGGGTGAGGAACTGTCTTGATACCCATCTTGGTCAAATAGTCTGTCACAAGGATGGAGTTGTGGACTGGTGTATTGTCCTGGTGGAAATACCACTGACCCGATTTGAAGAGTGCTGACATTTCCGACCAAATCTCTTCTTGAACTCCCTTAAAACCTCAACATAGTAACCCTAACCCTAACCCTTTGGCCAATAAACTCTGGTGTATTGACTTCCTTACTCCTCCCACACAGACTCCTTGCCTTCCTTGAATCTCTTATGCCACTCAAAAACTGATACTCGATTCATGCAAGATGGTCGAGAAGTAGTCTGAAGCATTCCATACGTTTCTGTGGCATTTTTTCCAAGTTTAAAACAGAATTTTATTGCCTGTCGTTATTCTAAAGTGCCCTCACGTCCAGATTGCATTTTTGAAATTCACCATCTGTGACAATCAGGCTTTAGTAGGGTGTATTCCAATTCCTGATGTAGCGGTTAATTAAAACCTGAAAACATAAAATTTGATCAGTCATCTCATAAGATGTATAGCAATAAGATACTGAATTTTCAAGAGTCTACGACACTTTTAAATAAAAAAGTCTGGAAACTTATTGAAGGCACCTCCTACGTGGGTCATTCAATAAATAAGCTCGAAAACGATACACATTTAACACTGGGAAACGATTTTTGCTTCACTCTTTAAAATATCGAAAAACGAGGTCTTGTATTCGTTCATCACAGAAATCGTTAGACTGAATTTTTGAATACCTCTTAACTCTGCTCTTCACTTCATTATCGCTTGAAAACTTTGTTCCACGCAGAAATTCTCTGAAAAGTCCAAACTAAGGAAAATTGGATGGATCCAGATCTGGACTGTAAGGAGAATATGGCAGCTGTTTTGAATAAACTAACTGATGGTTTCCATTATTTTCTGGCAGTTTAAGACCTTGTGCTTCGTCATTACCATTTTGGTATCATAAGGACATTACATCAAGCTAGGTCAGAATGCAAAACTTTGTACTAACAGAAATCCCTAGTCGTTGAGAAAATTTTTTCTATTATATTTCTTCTGACAAGAAATGACCCCACTAAATGGAACCATTCTATCTGGTGTACTCATAGTTGTGAGCCTGCCTGGTCCGACCTCATCTTAAATACTGTTTCGACCTTCTTCACTGGATACCCCATTCTTACAGCCTCGAGTCGCATATAAGCAAACAAGCTAAGGTGCCCGTGGTGTAATGGTTATCGTCGCAGGAATTGGACACGGCGACACGAGTTCAAATCCTGATTGCATTTCACATTGCACTAATACCCTTGGGAAAGGTATGAATCCAATTATTCTCCCTCCAGCTATGGGTAAATAGTAGGGCAGACTGGGTTCTTCAGCCTTAATAAGGCAACTAGTCTAGGAGAAGGAAAACTCTGAATTCAAACCTGTTAAACTCCGCTTAAAAAATGACCTTGTGTCATATCCTACCCGAGCGGAGGGGTTGGGTAAATATGATAAGCAAAAAAGCTAAGTGAATTCCTACTGTTTCGACTTTGTTTAAACAAATTAGGCCATTTGTAAACATTTTAAAACTAAAACATATTTTTCTGTACACATCACACATTGTTCTGATATTTCATTTGGTGTGCACTTTTTTTGCTTGATTTGCCATCAATTTGAATTACCTAAAAACAAATATTTCTGTGAGATTAAAATTAATTTTCCTATAAATGCTGTATATTGACCTCCGACCCGACCAAGCTGTCAAAATAGGAAAAGCACCTGTGTAAATAACAGGTGCATCCGGTCGAGGAATATCAGGATATAACCTTGACTGTGGACGGGTTGAATTGAGTGCGATTTTTGACGCTCACAAGAAGAAGGTGGATGTCGAACAATTATATAACCCGGGTGAAGACAGGAAGTCAGATCAGTTGGAGATAAGATGCGGTAGAGACAACCAGCACCGAGCTGAGGGGGCCCTCAGAACCCCCGAGTGAGCAGTTGCAGTTGGAGAGAGGATGCTATAATGAGGAACATGTCCCAGAGAGACTGTGCCCCCAGGCCCCCGGTTGAGCAGCCCAGGAGAACGGGAAAGAAACGCTGTTATGGCCATAAGAGTGGGGGTCAATATGTTGCAGTTCTGTTCAGTCTCCAACTCACCTCTCACACATTAAAACTTTAAGTAACCCTTTCAAATAAAGTGAGAGGTATATTTTTTCTAAAGAACTGTGTCGCTCGTCTTTATTGTCTTGAATATGTATCTGCATATGAGTATACAACATAAACCAATTCCAAACAATGTAGAATTTACATATATGTAAAAATATTTTGTGAAAGAAATTATTTGCATTTTTTCAAAACAATTCCTCTTATTTATTGAATGACCTTCGTACATTGCATACAGAATTTTAACTTGATATTACCTAAACCTTCCTATACACTGCACAGTCAGCTTGGGCTATTGAATATCTGAATGCATCTCTGCCGAGGGATATAACACTAAACAATCTGATGGTGAGGCTTCGGTCATGCTCGAGCTTTGGGGAATGCGGAGTACCCCTTCATTGTCATTGCTCTCAGGTCTACACTGGCAGTACCTGATAGGCTCCTATCTGAGATTCAAATTGAACTAAACTGAGTAATTACGCTGAACTGAATTATTTGAAATAAACCGTTTTACATTTAACTGTGTGTAAACAGAAAAACTGTATTTATGCTTATCTCAATTGTTTGAAATACAACTTTTTTGACTTTTAAACTGTGTATTCTGGCCTAGATCTAAAGTGGGTACTTATGATAATCTGAATTGTTTGAAATAAGACTCTTTTGAAATTGAACCCATGTACTTATGATGAATGGAATCGTTTGAAATAGAAGTGTTTTGATATTGAACTGTGTGAAAACAAAAAATATTCTTATACTAAACTGAATTTTTTTTAAATCAATCTGTTTATTTGTATAAAAATAGATTTGGCTTTAAATAACCTACAATGTTTGATATGCCATAAAACCAAATCAATTGTCAATCGCCTTAATGTACAAAACAAATGCTTCGCAAAAAGAAAAGAAAATAGTAGTAAAAATGATAATAATATCAAGAGAACACAAGCACCAAATATATAACATTGCCAACAAACAAAACTCACAAGATTGACAGAAACCAAACCCTTCTTACCATAAATATTATATTTACACTTTTTATAATAAAACTTTGTTAAAATTCTATACACATTCAGTAAGTTGCACGATATATATATGCTAGCCATCCACTGGGTTGAGCACTCGAGGGGGGCATTTATTCGCTACCACATAAGCTGAATCACAATATCTCTCCTCAGGAATTGAGCACTTCAGGTTGCCGATAAAAATATAAATACGTAAAAAATTCCTTCACTAACGACAAAATTGACGATGGCTCTTAGGTAAGATATCCGACTCACGTAAATTTAGCCAGGTTTTGATCCCAGCTTAAAGCATCTTGCGCGTCTAGCCACACTGAAGAGTTGTTATAGAACGAAACAGTCTGTTTTTGGATGCCTACACACACACACACACATATATATATATATATGTATATATATATATATATATATATATATGTGTATATATATATATATATATATACTTTTTTCTTCTTCTGGTTTTCTTTTACTTTTTTACCTTTTCTTTTCATTTAATTTTTTCTTCGTCTTCATCACGGTCAATTAAAGAATGTTGTTTGTTTCTTTCTTTGTCTGAATACTCTTAATTCTCAGTCATCTCTCTTTCTTTCTTTTGTCTTATTTCTTTTTATGATTTTTTTCATCTTTCTTTCGTTGTTTGTTTTTTCTTATTATTCTTGCTTCACAATTACGTCTTAACTTGGTTCGGTTGGGTTTCTTTGTTTAATGGCATATCAAAACTTCTATCTTGCAAGATGTGCGGGGTTCATGCCTTTTTAAAGAGTATTAGCCCGAAAGTGAACGTAATTGTGCAGTAGCAATTCGTGCTAACTTCGAAGTCTTTCACTTTACCTTTTCCACCACGAGGGTTTTCCTTATTTCACCAAGATATCTACAACTACTACTGTTTTACTTCTCTTATATATCTACTTCGACTCCCATTCGACATTGATCAACACTTATACTTTCTCCTCAAAGGAAAATCATATTTCCTTGATATTTTTATCTTTCGTAAATTAATATTATACATCATAATCATAATCCACGTTTGAACTTTCTTCTTGCTTATCTTACAGGTTGATTTCCTCTGCAGTTTTTTTTTTCCTCTTCTCCTTGTTTGATTGTTTGCTTATTTCTTTCTTCTCTTGTTATATTCTATCATCTTTGTTTGTTTGTTTGTTTGTTTCGTTCTTTCTTTGTCATCCTTTTCTTTCTTTCTTTCGATGTATTTTATGAACTTTTTTTATTCTTTTTCTTTATTATTTTGATACATCCTTGATATTTCTTTCTTTCTTGTTTGTCTTTCTTCTCATAATTTCTATAATTTTCTTTTTCATTATTTTCTTTCTCTTTTTCATCACATTCTCTCATCTTTCTTCCCTTGTTTGTTTGTTTCTTTCTTTCATTTTTTGTCGTCCTTTTCTTTCTTTCTTTCTTTCTTTCTTTGGAGGTATTCTATCAACATTTTTTTTATTCTTTTTCTTTCTTCTTTTGATACGTTCTTGGTATTTCTTTCTTTCTTTTTTGTCTTTCTCCACATAATTTCAATCATTTTCTTTTTCGTTATTTTCTTTCTCTTTTTCGTCACAGCCTCACTATCAAGATATCATCGTCTTCATCATTGTTAAGTTAGTATCATAATATGTTTATTTTCTTCTCCCTCCTTTTCTCTTTATGTATCATTTCTCTTGTCTTATATCTGAACCATTTATTTACTCCTCAATACGATAATAATCATCACTATCACCCTAATCTTTCTGTAGTTTTTTTCCTGTTGTTCGACTTTACTGAGTCAACCAATTCTGTCTTCACTCCGTTTTAAGTATTATTCTCATTAACAGGCCTTCGCAGCTCATTTCACTTTGCTGTTGTTGATGATAATGATGTTGTTATTGTTCTTCTTTACTTTCAGCTAAAAAAAAAAAAATACTACTCCGAAGAAAAGATGAAGGCAGGACTGAAGCAGCTAATAACGCACAAATCTCTCAAGGGAAACAGATGAGGTCAGCTAAGGCTACAGGTTAAGATAAGACAAACACATATTAATCCCAATGCGCGATTGTTAGTGCCCTACATTACTCCTTTTAATGCCTTCTTCTATCCTTCATCAGGTGCTTTCATCTTCAGTTTTATTCTCCTTCATCCGAAAATTCATTGAGGATTTTCATCTTTTTTTTTTCACTCACGAGTTTGTAACACTTTTCATTCTTTTTATATAATTATTTTTTTAACTCTATTTTCCCAGTCACCCTTTCTATTTGATTTCAGATTTCGACATGTTTTTGTTAAATTCTCCCTTCATAAGTTTCCACTAGTTTTTTTCTTCAAATTTTGTCTGCTTTATCACCTTTAATTTCTTTATTCTAAAAATCATTTTCTTTTCTTTTCTTAAACGCCTGAAAGAGATTTACTTCTTACGATTTTTCTCTAACAATTTTAAAAAGATTATCGGTTCTTAATTTCATACTAAGGGTTTGTCTTTTTATTTATCATCTCTCAATTTATAATCATGTTTTTCTCATTTTTCCCTCTCGCATTCATTTATTTGTATTTCTTTAGTCATATCTTTTTTTCCCAAATGTAAACCTAACGCATGTTTTCTTCTTTATTTTTCAATACATGTTATATTTACGTCCATTAAAAAAAAAGAATTAATGCCTCCTTTCAACGTTTTTAGTTACTAAACTTCTATCCGATTTTCTAGTCATTTTTTTCGTAAGCCTCCATTTTTAATTTTTCATTTGATATCGATATAAATGACATGACAGTTGTTCTCTTTGTTTTCTGGACAATTATTTTTAAGTGTTCATTTTTTTAATTATGATTCTTTATTTAATTATTTATGTAAATTATTATTTAATCATTTATCTGGAATATTATTTAATCATCCACTTTTATTATTCTTTATTTAATTTCTATTTCATTTTAATCGTTAATCTATGATTTGTAATTGTTAAATTGTTTTAGTTTATTTTTTTTATAATAGTCTATCCATTATTTATTATTAATCACAATAATACATTAATGATTATTGATTATTAATTTTCAGTTTGTTTTTATCTTGAATTTATTTTTTATTATTTATTTTCATTACTTATTTAAATTATTATTTGGTTTCTTTTTTTTATGATTTATTCTAAATATAATTTAATGATTTTTAAATCAAACATTTCCTATTTATTCTGGTTATATATTTTAATTATAATCTAATTTTTTTAAAGATACTTTCTGAAATTAATCATTTAAATTCTTATTTGATTATTTATTTTAATTATGTATTTTAATTATTTATTCTAGTTGTTTATCTTATTATCATCATTTTTTTTAATTCTAAGCGTTCATTTTATCATTTAAATTTCTTTAAATAAATTATTTAATTATTTGATTTATTCATCTACTTTACTTATTTCTTTTTTTGTAATGATAATTTGATTATTTATTATATCATTCATTCGGATTATCATTAACTTTTTATATTTCTGTAATAATGCATTTTAGTGATTTATTTTAATTGTAAATCATTTGTTTATTCATTATTATCTAAAATTCAGTAATCTATTTTAAATAATTTATTGTAAGATCACATGAAGAGCAATATTTCGATTTATTTCCACGAAAACTTTAACAGATACGAAGAGCAAAATAGCATTGTTGGATTGAGTAATTTTATAACTACAAACCCCAACCCCACAAAAAAACAAAAAAAACAAACAAACAAAAAAATAAAATAGAATACTAAAAAGATTAAGAACAAAAAAAATCCACATATTCACTTCTGCTGGCTATGCTTAACAGAAAGCAAATGATTATTGGACATATAAAAATCCACCCTTGCCAGGGTTATCCACTCGCCTCACAAAGACTGTTCTTATCAAGAAAATGTCTGCGTTATCAAGTCTTCAACCATCTGCTTCGTTGGTGTAAGTTGAATGAAGCGCTGTTCATATCATGGGCGGAGATCTGTGTTTCACTTGACCAGTCACTCATACAATTGTCGCAACTGTTGAAATGCATAACCCACCACCTAAACGTATTTACATAATCTATTCGGCCTCTATGAACATTCATTAAACATCGAAAAATGTCAATAGATGAATTTTTTCTGAATTATGGAATGTAATGATGTTCACCCTATATTTGTCTCTGCCTCCCACCAGACAGGACTTGACGCAAGGTTAAAGGCCCGAAGGTCGATTATAGTAGGGAATAGGGGAGGAAAAGGTCGGGTACGAGATTAGGCTTGAGCCACGCTTAACTATGCTGGTCATCGACCCCCTTAGTGCAATGTGGGCCTAGATGGACATGGAATAAAATCTGGGTTCAGGCACGTATGCCTGATTATAGCTTAAACTGGACAGCAAGGTCAAGTGTTATACAAGCGTGGCAAAGGTGTTAATGTTGCAGCTTGCCCACCCGAAGGTGGCCCAACTGAAGCTGCGGGCCTTTCGGCCTCAAGTCTGCCATGGATCATTGACCGTCTGGAACGGATGCCAGATAGTCCGCTGAACAGTCAGCGAAAAAATGATGTACACCCGCTTTCATAACAGACGGTATTTTGCCAAACCGCTGTTTAGTTACTATCTGCAAAAAGAGAAAAGACTATTGTAAAGATTTTGACGTCTACTGTCATACCACCAACATCCATCTCTATTGATCAGCATAAAAGAATATGAGTCGTTACTTTCAGTTCGAGATTCTTAAAAGCGTACAATGTAGGTTCTTGTTTCTCACTGGCAAAAATGCGTTGCTGATTATACGGAGAATAGTGTTCTATAGCTGAAAATTTCCTTCATTCAATGTGGTTTACGTAGAAATAAATAGGAAAGTTTTCTTGAGGAGAGTCCGATGTATTTTCGCGTTAATATTTCTTTCTTTCTGTCATGTCTTTCATATAACTTTCCAACGTTCTTTATTTTATTTTCGTTTTATTTGCAAATTAAAATTACAATTTCCACTCTTCAAATATACTTTTAATTTTACATATTTAAAAAAATCTCCTTTGTTTTTTCTTAATTAGATCACCTTTTGCCTTTTTAAGAAAAAAATTCTATTCATTTTACCGTCTATTATTTCAAATTCTTTCCTTTATAAAACTGTTTTCGTTTATTCTTGGTTTTCGCAATTATTTTTCTTTTCATTTAATCTTAAATTTAACTACGTCTATGAATTTTTAATTATTTTCTTAAAGATTTGTGTTTTATTTCTTACTCATAAAATATGTTCTTTTTGGTTTTATCTTTTCTTTTGAATTGTTCCACAGTACCTTTTTGTACATTTTCCTTTGAATCTACCGTTTCAATTATGTTAATATATCTTTATAATCAATTCTGTTATTTTCCATGGTTTATATAAAATGTTTATTTTTTCTTCCCTCTTGCTCTTTGTTTTTACATTATCAAGGTTATTCAACCCGATATTCAAATAGCAATTACTTACATATTATAAAATTTCTCTCTCTCTCTCTCTCTCTCTCTCTCACTATACATATATATATATATATATATATATATATATTCATTCAACTATTCGATAAAACAGGGTAAAACTCACGACACAGTTTTTACGCGGCAGATTCTCAACTGAGCCTGTATCGACTCTTCTGAAGTTCGCTGAATTCATCTGAATGGATACTTGCTTTCTTTAGAATATTCAAGTCATCTGACTATTACCTTTTAATACAGTTTATATGTACCTATTTTCAAATGACTGATTGTTTGGGATTGCTGCTCATTCTGACGGTCAATCTGTAATCATCTACTTTCTCAATATGACGGATATACCATTGAAATACAAGTTTGTACTAATTCTAAATAGAGACATATGTATTATGATTGCCGCTGTTACAATGGGAATCCAACAGGTTCTGGTATAGTAGAGATCTTATTTAATATTTTTGAATTGTTTTATTTAAAATTCATGTCTATTTTTAATATCTTCTCTGATATTTTCTAACTTTTACTCTTTTCTTTTTCCTTTTATTTGATCTTTCTTCGACTTTAGAAAATTACCCCCATATATCTTATTTATAGTGTTCATTTCTTTCACTTACGCCCGAATTTCTTTACTGAATTCTAAGGTATGGTTTCAGCGCAAAAGTTGGCAGCAGAAATCTAGTTGATTTGAGCCAAGGTAAACGAAGGATAAATTAATAGAAGCGGGAACGCGCCTCGTGGCAAGGGAGGGATATATTAACCAAAGATTTTCGAGTTGTAAAAGAAAGATTTCATCTACACCACACAAGGGAAATCTATGCTTGAAGACTGGCGAGGGCATAGTCTGATTGTCAGTCCAATCAATTCCTTCCGAATTCTGCATCTTGCTTTACTCTCTTCCGCACCAGAGATTGGAAAGTTTATCGTCTTTTTTTTTTTTTCAGAAATTCCTCTTCCGTTAAATATGTTATAAGAGTCGTCATTTCTCATCCCACAATTTTTCTGTTGAGGTCTGTTTCCGTTTGACTCACAGAACATAGTAAGACCTTATAAATTATATTTTAATCATTATCTTTTTAAAATGCTATCAATCTATCTATCTATCTATTTCATTATATTACACATTCTTGTCAATATCTATCTATTCCTTTGTACGTCTTTCTATTTGTTTTTCTACGTATTTCTTTATGTTATCTATTCTGATCCATATCTGTGTACCTATCTATAAATTTTTGTCAGTCTTGTTTATCTATCTTCTTGCAATACATTCTTGTCAGTATCTATCTATCTATCTATCTATCTATCTATCTATCTGCGACCTGTCTGACAAAAACGACTGTATATTTGCATTTTATTATTTGAACCTGTGTTTGAGGCTTGATGCAAACCAAGTTTTAGCCTCTTTTCCAAAGGTGTTTTTCTTTCATTGGAAAAAAACAAAATCAAAGTCATAAGAGTTGTTCATGCTACAAAGAATTCCTTCCAGGCAGCGGTTGTGTCGATACTGCTATATGGATGCACTGCATGGACGCTAACTAAACGGCTGGAGAAGAAACTAGACGGAAACTACACAAGAATGTTGAGAGCAGTATTGAACAAGTCCTGGCGACAACACCCCACGAGACACCAACTATACGGACACTTGCCCCCCATCACGAAAACTATACAAGTTAGACGAACCAGACACGCGGGACACAGCTGGAGAAGCAAGGACGAGCTCATAAGTGATGTACTCCTATGGACCCCCACATATGGCCGTGCAAAAGCAGGACGACCAGCTCGAACTTACATACAGCAACTATGTGAGGACACAGGATGTAACCCTGAAGACCTGCCGGAGGCGATGGGTGATAGGGAGAAGTGGCGAGAGAGGGTCAGGGATATCCGTGCTGGCGGCAGGACACGATGATGATGATGATGATTCTTACGTAGATTTTACACTATATTTTTAACGTATGCATTGAGTAATAATGTGAGTGAGTATGTTTTTGCTAAGAATTAAATACATGTCGGGATTTGAGAGTGTATGGATCTTAAAGGGAAACCAGGTTCGTATATATTTATATTTCCATATAGCTTCTTAGGAGAAGCAATCACTGGTAATGATTTTCAGTCGAG
>OY757907.1:113216455-113228955 GCA_963585895.1 Sepioteuthis lessoniana
TTTAACTATATGTAAATAAATTTAAGTATCTTGGGTATGACATTAAACTGCCTATGATTGTGCAGCACCAGTTATGGAGTTTGGGAATGTTGAGTACTCCTTCATTACCATTACTCTCAGGTCTATTTTGACCTGGAGTGTTAGCATCTATTAGGGTCTGATCTATGGATTAAATCGAACTGTTCAATCCTTTACTAGTGATTGTTATTAGTTATTTAAAACTACACTGCTATGAGTAAATCGTTCTTATTGAATAGGAATACTTGATCAATAGAATTAATAATGTTTAATAGTAATATTTCAAGCTCTTTAACTGCGGGGAAAATAAGCTCAAACTCGTTTAATAATGAATTTTCCAACTACTAATTTGCTTACAAAACACACACCCACGTATATATATATATATATATATATATATATATGTGTGTGTGTGTGTGTGTGTTTGTGTGTAGCCTACAGGAACTCCTAGTCGTAATGGATGATTGGGATGGATGGCGAAAGAAAGTCTGGGAACTCCGAGTTGTCAGCGTAACTTGCTGATGATAATGATGATATATAAACACATACACACACACACATATCTTCGACGCGACTGATTGCATTTCACAAAGCACTAATACCCTTGGGAAAGGTATGAATCCAATTATTCTCCCTCCAGCTATGGCTAAATAGTAGGGAAGAGTAGGTTCTTCAGCCTTGGTAAGGCAACTAGTCTCGGAGAAGGAAAACTCTGAATTCAAACCTGTTAAACTCCGCTTAGAAATTGACCTTGTGTCATATCCTGCCCGAGCAGAGGGATTGGTAAATATATACATATATATATGTGTGTGTGTGTGGCAGCGTCAACGTGAGCATGGTCATATAGGCACTGCATTACCCACGTAAAGTATCATGAAAAATCATTAATTTTACATTTTTATCACTTAGGGTTTTCGGACTATGATCTTATTCTTCATTATTATATTCAAAACAATTCGGCCGATATGTTCTCCGTCCTTCTTCAGGTGTTTCTTGTCAAACCACAACATTTGAATCCAGTTATAGTTAACGGAATCAGGGCAAGTGACCTCCGTGGATAAGTAAAGGACGTCATTCGAAGTTCCGTGTAGGCTCCTGAGTTTGACTTGAAACACCTGAAGAAGATCGGCGGACACATCGATCGAAACCTTGTAAATATAACAATAAAGATAAAAATATCCTGTCCGACCGGAGGGGTTGGTAAATATGATAAAGACAAAAATAATACTCCGAAAACACTGAATGATAAAAATCATCAAGCATCGTCACAGAAATTCAGGCAGCTAATTAATTTTACACATAATTTTTGAAAAATAATTCCCTACGAATTCAGTGGTGAATATTCATCATATTTAACGACGATAAAATTTGATTATAATTCAGCTTAACTACCCATCAGACTGTCAGCGAATTTCTTCTTTATGAATATAAGTAAATATCGTGTAAATGTATGTATGTATGTGTATGTGTGTCACGGATACATATATGTATCATCTTCAACATTTCGTGCTGCTAGCTCTTTCTCATTGTTCATCTCTATCGTTCATACCATTCGGCAGGTCATCTAGTCTACATCCTGTGTCTGTCCAGAGCTGTTAAAGATAAGTTCTAGCTGGTCGTTCAACACCTGCTCTTCCGTGTGAAAGAGCCCACTGGAGAACGTCGATTGTGAGTTCGTCCTTTCTTCTCCAGCAATGTCTTGCATGTTTTCTTTTCGTCTCATTTGAATGGTTTAAGAGATGGGAGGTAAGTGGTCGTACAGTTGCTTTTTTGAGGGATATTGCCACCAGCATTTGTTCAATATACGCGTAGCATTCTTGTGCAGTTGCCGTCAAGCTTTTTCTCTTCACTCTTCGTCAGCGTCCATGTCGGGCATCCATATAGTAGTATAGACACTGCTTTGAAAAAATTACGTTTTATTTTATCGGGTAGGTCTCAGTTTCATATGACCGATAACCTATCGATCATGCCTTCACGTGTTACGTATTGATGCTATTTTCTGTTGATGAGTTGCAGCTTCCGAGGTAGTGGAATTTGCTCATTAGTTTCAAGGAATCACCTGTTAGGGTAGAGATATTTCCACTATGATTTTGATTAAAATACATGTACTCTGTTATCTCTGCACTGACATGGAGGCCTATACCGCCTGCTGACTTCCCCAGAAGATGCAGCAAGGATTCGGCAGGGGCAAGTGTATTTGCCAGAAGCATTGTCCGTATCTGTAATAGTTCGTGTGGCTATCATTAGCTTCTTGCCTGTTTTTGAGTAAAGTCATTTTTGAAAGATTTCCATGACTCTCACACAAACATACATATATACATTTACTAAAGGAATAATATAATAACAAAAGGAGAAAAGGAGTAATTGGCTGCTATGCGATAGTGATACAGTATCACCAACGCATTGCATCCAATAACTCTTTTTCTTGATCTAGTAGAGGACTTTAACTTTCATCAAGATCGGTAAATCATTGGGAGTAATAGGACTTACATTACTATTCTTGCTTATCCCGTAGTCGTTGACGTTTTGAATCAAGAGTTTTCCTTTAAAAATATCAGAACTCTTTCTAACTTGTTATTCACCTACATCCGTTGAGAGGAAGAAGCTACCTTATTATGCCTACTGTTATGATGTTAATTTTGGGTTTGTAAATAACTAAATACCATATAACAATAAAAAAGGGTTTATTAGGCTGGTAATAAAAGGTACAAAAGTTGCGTGAGTAGTAAGACTAGCTCAGCGTACTGCCCTATGTCAATTGATAGGCTTCTACTTGAAGCCTTCATTCATCAACTCTACGAGCAGAACAGTTCACTTTCAAGAGGGGTGGAAGGTTTCCTACACAACACCTACCTAAAAAGCATTTGTTCACAAAGAAATGCAAATGGTCTCCATTGGTAGGTGAACTCGGTTTACCAATACCGCCATCCTTGACAATAACCATTAAACCAACCGCACTCCAATCTATAAATCTATACATGCACACTCAACCTCAAATATGTGTGTGTGTGTGTGTGTGTGTGTGTGTGTGTGTGTGTGTGTGTGTGTGTGTGTGCGTGAGTATGTTAGTGTGTATCCAATTCTCTTGATATATAAATATGCTTTTCTCTCAGTTTGTATTCGGCCATCTATTTATTAATGATTCTCATTGGGTTTTTTTTTTCCTCTCGTCTCCCTTTCTTCATCTCTTCTAAGCCTTTACTGACAGTCAAGTATTTAACGTCAGTTTCGGTGACAAGCGTACAACAGTTCTCTTGATCGGCAACATTTTGAAGCACTAACTCTCACTGACCTTTCTATCTTTGATTGTCCATTCTTTTCCACATTTGTCTCTCTTCCCACACTTTTGTCCGCCATTCTTCTTCCTGTCAATATTAGTTCCCCATCTGTTTTTGTCTCCTTCCTCTGCTTCTAGTTCGTTTTTTTTTTTTAAATAATTTTCAGCAGTTCCAAGCTAAATCCTATTCTGCTTTTAATTTTTAATAAAATATTCTCGTCTATGTTTGTACGTCTTTAGATTTTTGTTTTTAAAAATCTGTCTTGTTTTTATTTCAAAACTATTTTCGGTATATGTTTTTAATAAGTATATAGTAATTTTGTTTTTCTTTAACTTTATTTTACCAATATAATCTCGTCCTTTCATTCTTACTTACAGCTATGAATTTAATAGTAACACTACTGTTCTTCTACAGGGATGGATTTGGCTGTAAATTACCCAGAAAGTTTAATAGGACATTAAACAAAAAGGAACCATACGAAATCACCATTCTCCTCTCATTTTACTAATCATCCTATTTTATATTTCCTTCGATTTTTCTACAATTATTTTCATGTAATTATTTATTGTTTATTTTCTCTTGAAAAATTCTTTCGTTTTTCCGGAGGACCAATTGAAGAGTTATAATGTCTAATTATGACTAGCGAAAATCCATCAGATATGACAGGGAGTTCAATAGAATAGAGCAATTTTTCTGCGATAAATCATATTTCCACTTCGTTTTATGGTTGGCTTGCCTTGTTGATAGCCTATTATCTACATTTGTTTAGAAAGTGGAAAAAATATTCTTTTAAGAATTTCTCAGGTGTGTTACAGCCTTAACTAAATATCACTCTTCTGTTGTCTGCCTCATGTCTGGCACATTTATGACTCTTCTAGTTGTATTATAAGTTGATCTTTCATTTAAAGTGATATTAAAAGAAGAAAAGGGTTTTAAATGCTGATTTTTCAGGCTTGCAGACTAGTGCATTTGTTTATAATCTTGTTTCACAGACCTGTTCCCTAGGTTAGCAAACTCACTTCCAACGGTGTGGTTATATAAAAATATCTCCGTAGCAGTAGCGTTACGGTTATCGTCGAAGAAATGGACTTAGTTGCCAGGGTTCAAATCATGAACGAGGGTATTTCCATTACACATAGCGCTAATACTGTTGGGAAAGATGTGTATATATATAAGAAGGATTATCAATTTTGGTATGGCAACTGGTCTAGAAGAAAAACTAAATTCTAACCAGCAGTATACTTGGAGAAGGATGGGCTCCTTCTGATGATTCCTGTCCAAAACAGGCTACATGCGTAGCAAGCACTCCACCTCGATCAAAACCATGTTACAGGAATAGTGAAAAAGACCAGTAAAATAAATTTAGTTTATAATTACGGTAAATTTTTGACAATAGAGAAACAACCACAAGAAAAAAATTAATGTTGACAAAAGTTACCATTTATAAGGTTTAAATAAAGGTGGAATTTAAATTGAAAGTAATAGAACTTATATTCGTTGAAGTTATTGTTATATAAATTAAAATTCATGATGCTATATTTCATGAAATGAAGATGATGGAGGAGATATATTTCAAATTCCAGCCCAATCGTTTGTGGTCGAAGAATACGCCGATTGCATCTCTGGAGAGTGGTAAGATCTGCCCCTCAACAAGTGTCATGGAAATGACATGAAACAATGGGTTTTAGAGAATTTGGAGTACTTCTTCATAGCCATTAATACTAGGTCCACTCTGGCTCAGCATAGTTGTACCTGTCAGGGTCCTATCTATGGGTCAAACAGAACAATTTAATCGTTTGCTTTAGTTGTAATCATTTAACTGTGTCAAAAATGAGCTCTCGTTTGTTTCTTTGGTTTGGATTTATGGCATATCAACCATTGTAGGTTATTTAATCACAAACCCATTTTCATTCATATAAACAGTTCTATTTTAAATTATTCAGTTTAACTTATGTACACAGTTCCAATGTCAAACAGTTCTATTTGACCCATTGATAGGACCCTATCAGATGCTACCACTCCATGTAAGGTTGGACATCGGAGTGATGGCAATGAAGGGGTACTCTGCATTCTCCAAAGCTCCAGTATTACTATAGCCTTACCATCATTTTGTTTAGTGTCATATCCTGGATACGCTTTGGAGGAGTCTTACCTCTCTGCAGAGATGCAGTTGGAATATTCTGCAGCCCTAGCCGACTGGATAATCTGACTCGTTTAAAAAATATTATCAACAAACTATTCATTTACAAATCATATACATGTGTATGTGTGTGTGTGTGTGTGTTTTCATCATTTGACATTAAATAGCCTTTAAGAATTGATATGCCATAAAATTCAACCAACGTAATTAAGTAAAATTATACTTGCGTTCAATCTGCGCTAATATTTTTGGAAATGCATGAATAAATTTTGTTCTTTTGGACACTATAGGTAAAACACTAGAGAAGACTGGAGTCTATGCTCTTCTTGGGTATCCAGTTAAAGAGAACGATCATTTTGAATTCTAAACCAAATCTAGAGCCCTTCATAGAGAAGAATTTGATGTTTAAATTAGAAACCTCTGAAATAAAAGATCACTCTAGGAATAAGACAAGCACCACTGAATCGATTTCTACTTTGTGCATAGTCGACTGGTTTAACTTAGAATGAGGGTGGATGGATACCCAGTAGGTTAAAATAATGGAATCTACCAAAGAGGGGGTAATTTATTTTCTAAAAACAGCGATCACCTAGCACACACGTGTCGCTAAGTGTTATATTTTGACCTTCGACCCAGCCCAAAAATACTATTCCAAGGTAATACACCGGAAGGAAGTGACACATTCCAACGGCCAGTAATCGAAAGAGATCGCGTGGGCGGATTAAGGCTTATGATATGGGACAAGGTGAAGGTCCTATTGTGCCATTACAGTCATGCACCGGAAGAGAGTAACCTCTGAACTGCATGACAGTTATTTCCGCTTGATGACGATTAAACATCCGATTCAAAGATCCAGTAGGCGATCGTGTGGGCGTTGAGTTATTATTTAACTCAGTTGAGTTTGGGTCCCAGAGCAGTTGCCAGCAGACTCCCAGAGGGTTAGAGACGAGATGTGGTAGGGAAGGCCACACCCGACCGAGGGGGACCTCGGAAACCCCCGATGCAGTTGCCAGCAGACTCCCAGACAGTAGAGACCAGATGTGGTAGGAAAGGCCACACCCGACCGAGGGGGCCCTCGGAAAGCCCCGATGGAGTTGACCCTAACATCAGGAGAACAAGACACAACGTGACGGTCATAACAGTGGGGTCAAAATATGTGAGAGGTAAATATATTTGAAAAGAAGTCTTCCTGTGTCTTCCTTCAGGCGTTTTCCTTCATGCGTCTGTCTTTGATGTTGTGTCGTTGTGATGCATGAACGTGTAAATGACTATATAACATAAGCATGAGAAGAGCTTCGCTTGTATAGCAATCCTGTCTAGTAATTCACGGCAATTGATTCACCACCAACTGTTCTAGAAACAGCAGTAACCCTCGACCCACTCAGTTGTGTCATACGGGTTGGTCAGAAACTGTTCATGACATCTTTCGATGATGTTCCTCCAGATCGTAAAACTCGTCACTTTGTATAATATTTAAGTATCCAAATACTTTGGCCTGTCAGCAGGTCTTAGAATATGCCGATCGTATAACTGCAAGGATGTCCTGAGTATGACACTAAACTGGTTGTATGGTTCCAATCTTGGAGATTTTGGGAGCTGCTCAAAAACTTCAATTCTGGACGAGTTGACTTGCAGTTAAAATCAATCAATCAGTTTTATTTCATCAAGGTTACTGTTAATAAACGTTTCAGTATACGATTTTAAAAGTTGTTTCATCTTGAACATACTTCTTACAGTATAGTTTCCTAAAAGACATTATTACATAGCCACTTTCAATTCTTAATAAGGTATAAGTCGACGGCACTAATTATCGAAAATCGTGAATTAAAACTTTCTTTCTCATCATTTTCTTTTTTTAACAGACTCAGTTATTTTCCGCCTAATCGAACTACGTTTTATCTAATCCAGTTCATTCCAATTTTTAAAATACCTTATTCATATTTATTACTTTTTATTACGTTTACAGCTTTTGTTTATTCTTTATTTTTTTACTTTCGCTTTTTGCTTTTTATAGTTTTAAACCCTCCACTTCTTTAAAATCTCCTTTACTCTATTTTACATTCAAAGTATTGTACGTTTTCTTTGCTTTTTCCTCCTTCGTTTCTTTATTACGTTACGTCCCTATAATTTTTCTGTCCTTTTCCTTTCAAAATATATCTTAGTTATTTTTATATATTATTTCAATCAGAAAATAAGGACTTTTTTCAAGAACAGCCTTTAAAGATTTTTCCCCTTTGGAAAGAGACGCCATTTTGTGTTTTGTTCTGATGTAATTTTGTCGGCCTTGGCATGGACTCGCACAAATCCACTTCACGTAAAAATCAATTCATTGATTAAATATTTGGAACACATTATTTTCCAAGATGTCCTTTGATTTAGAGATGTGATGTTTCTAATGCATTTTTTTTGCTTAGGATTTTCCTGTTGCTATTTTTGCTTAGTGTTCATTGCTTCGTTGTAGTTGTGTTTTTTGTTTTATAATAGTGGAAAAGTGCTTCATAGTTGTTAAGGTTCTCATTCGAATATTTTGTCACTTTCCCTGATGTCGTCTTTCACACAAGATAAACCTATAAGAATATTTCCTGGAGAATATTATGTTTCTTGCATGACGCATATAAAATGCACAAGCAAGGTTACCTGGCATTTTCTGGGTTTCAAATAGCTTTCAAGATAATAATGAATTTTTAAAAACATTTTTTTTTTAATATTCTTCGATAAGTATCGAATCCTTCGCCTATGATAATGTAAAACCATTAATATATATGTTTGATGAGTCACCAGCTTTATGAATGCATCTATATATGTATGTATCAGATTGCAAAAGTATAAAATGAAATTTCAGATAATAAATCTGACTATAAATAATAACAGGATCAGAATATATATATATATATATATATATATATATATCATCCTCCTCCTCATCATCATCATGTCGTGCTGGTAGCACGGATATCCCTGAGCCTCTCTCTCTCCACTTTTCCCTCTCGTTCATTGCCTCAGGAAGGTCTTCAGGACAACATCCTGTATCCTCACATAGTTGCTGAATGTATGTTCGTGCTGATCGTCCTGCTTTTGCACGGCCATGTGTGGGGGTCCATAAGAGTACATCGCTTATGAGTTCGTCCCTGCTTCTCCAGCAGTGTCCTGCATGTCTGGTTCGTCTAACTTGGATAGTTTTCGTGATAGGAGGCAGATGGCCGTACAGTTGGTGTCTTGTGGGGTGTTGCTGCCAGGGCTTGTTCAAGATTTCTCGCAGCATTCTTGTATAATTGCCGTCTAGCTTCTTCTCCAGCCGTTTTGTTAGAGTCCATGTAGTGCATCCATATAGCAGTATCGATGTGACCGCTGCTTGGAAGAAACTGCGTTTCATTTTATCGGTTAGGTCTGATTTCCATATAATCGATAGCCTATTGATAGCTATCCATGCTTTCGTTAACCTCGTGTCGATATCCTTTTCGGTTGATTCGACGCTGCTTCCTAGGTAAGTGGATTTGTCTACTAGTTTAAGTGGGGTTCCGTCTAGGGTGGAGATGTCCTCCGTTTGATTATAGCACATATATTCCGTTTTGTGTGCATTGATATAGAGGTCAATGCCTGCGGCTGCTCGTTCCAAACTATGTAGTAGTGTTTCGTATATATATATATATATTTATATATTCAAGAAAAAAAAAACATTCGGTCACATTCGAATTAGAAATTTATTTCCAACCTGTTAAGAGCATTGTTGTAAATCAAAAACTCCCCAAATGTTTTGGGGATATTTTTTGAATGAATTTTTGAATAAAAAAAAAAGAATTTTGGGGGGAATTTTTGATTAATATAAATGCTTTTAACTAGATGGAAATAAATTTGTAATCATAATGTGACCGAATATTGTTTTTTTCTTGAGATAATATTTCTTCTGTGAAATTATTTATATTGATCTGTGTACCAAGAATATATATATATATATATATATATATATATATATATATATATATATATATATATGTGTGTGTGTGTGTGTGTGTGTGTGTGTGTGTGTGTGTGGTGATTGGTTTTCTTTTAATGACTTATCAACTTTTGTGAGTTATTTCATGCAAAATCTAACCTTCGAGAAGAACAGCAGAGATACTATTAACCCATAGCTGGGGAAATAACTGGGTATGTGCCTTTCTTAATGGTATTAGACCGAAAATAAACATAATAGCATGACTAGATATCGAACTCACTTCGAGGCGGCTCTCTCTTGCACTGTTGTCACTGCGTCAAGGCGACTCCCATACACATGTATATATATATATATATACACACACACACACACACACGGCCCCCATATATATATACACATAGACGCACAGGCATATATATATACATAAAATACACACTTACACACACGTATATATATATATATATATATATATATATATGTGTGTGTGTGAGCAACATTTTCTCTTTTTTTCCTGTTTTTCTGTTGTATCTTTGATCCGGTTAAATCTCTGTATGAGTCGTTTGATTTTGGGTCGAATGAATTGAGGAAGTCGTCGTATGTTTCCCATGTACTTTCGCCCCAAACTAGAGCAATCTTCTGGGGAGCGTATAATCAAATTACAAATGCATTTACGAGTCATATAATTATAGAATAAGCATGATAATTCAATCTATGATCTCAGAGCCATAAAAAGATGGAACAGTGAGAACATATCTGATAAGTAATTTAATGGAACTTTCAAAATAAGAAAAACGTTATATAAACAGTTAAGAAAATATCAAGTATTTATTGCCAAGGTGTCATTACAGACTGTCATGTCTGAAAGTGGTTTTCTAAGTTTTGTGCAGGCAATACGTTATTCAGAGATGAACACGCAAATGATATCTAGATCAATATCCTTTAATAGATTTGGTCTAATATAATCCGCACAAAAGTACTCGAGATTTATCGTTTGATCTGAACATGTCCAAATTCACAATTTGTCCTGGCTTGAAAAAAAGTGAGCAAGCTTTCTTTTCCTTGTGCACTTAGTCAGAAGAATAAGAAATATTGTTTATCCATTGTAACGTGCCGTCTTCTTAGGCAAATAAATTCCTCTTTTCTTAAGAATATCTTTACAGGTAACGAAACAGGTGTCATTAATAAAAATGTTCAACGCAAAATGCAATGGATAAATTAGGACGACAGCCCAGTCAGCTGGTGCTATAGAATACACCGACTGGATCTCTGCAGATGGGTTTGAGCATCCCAGCCAACTGTGTCCTGGATATGACATAAAACAATCTGGTGGTTAGTCTCCAGTAATACTGGAGCTCTGAGGCATGCAGAGTAACCCTTGGTTGCTAGCGCTCCCACATCCACTCCGATCCGAAGTGCTAGATTCTGATAGGGTCCTATCTATGGATTAAATAGAACTGTTTGACATTGAAACTGAGTATAAACACATGACTTATACAAAATTGCATTGTTTGAAAAATAACTATTGAATCATTTAACTGTGTGTAAACAAATGACTGCTGTTTAACTGTATCGTTAGTGATACATAGAAATACTTGGAACCATGTAACTTTGTTGATTTATGTGAAAATGAATTGTTAGAAGTAGAACTACATAATGTGTTTACGAATCATATATCTATGTAAAAACAGGATTTGGCATTAAATAACCAACAATAATTGCCATGCCATAAGACTAAACCAAGCAAACAAATAACTAGCGAAACTAGGATGAATCTCTGCATCCAAACGCAAAGCTTGGGAGAGTGTATTGGCATTACTCCCAGGTTAGATCTGATCTAGAGTTGAAGTGTCTGTTATCATCTCATCTTTATGTTAAATTAATCCGTTTGAGATAATGTTTAAATGACTTTGAACGACATTGATAATGTTTCTAGAGCTAATGTATCAACTAAGTATAACGATTAATGGGTAGAATAATTGAAGAAAAATTACCATATATAATCAGAAACCATAATTTTTCTCTTAATCGAAGAGTGTCTTCAACACCATTTTTGAGATTAGTGAAAAACTGACTTTTAAAGTCGACTACATTTAAATAATCTAGGACGCCTCTGATAGTGTAATGGCTTGCAAGCTAGACTAGCAAACCTACATGAGTGAGTTCAAGTTACATTGGGTGCTCTATTCATATGGTCTTGCGCTACATCAAAGCAAAAGGCTTAGTAAATTACTAAATGTCAAAAAAAAACAAAAAAACGAACAGTGTACGGTGTGATTGGGACGATTACTCCTTTTTAGTTTTTAAACTGAAATCTGACATTCAGTGCAGATTATTCTCTCAAAATCTGCTGCATATGCCTGAAAATGCGTTTATAGGAGAAACATTGTACTTTTCATCGATAACGCAAGGCTGTATTCAGCACGAATCATACAGGAAAAAATAGTGGATTTTGGCAGGTGTGTTCAACTCATCCACAATATTCCTCAGACAATGCAGCAAGCAATCTCCATCTTTTCTATTTTCGGCAAAATGCTACGAATGAAAAAAAAAAAAAACATTTTTAAGACAATCAAGTGTAAATGGTCGAAGGAAAGATTCGGTGCGGAAAATCAGTTGAATTTTATTTGTGAGGAATAAAGAACTAAATAAACTAGAGAAGTGATTCAAAATAACAGCGAATATACTAACGATCTAAATTGATTTATTGCTTGATTTTTCATGAGTGAATTACATTTGACTAGAAGGTTAGTTATATATGACGAAATTCATGATATATTATAGAATATTTATTTACCGTTATGAGACAATTGAGTAGATGAAAGAGGCTGTGACGATGGTCATTGACATGCTCACACAAGAGGACTTCCATGGGGCCTTTCAAAAGTTATTGGAACGGTACAAAATGTGCATTGCAGACGGAGGAGATTACTTCGAAGGGGACTAGAGTTTCAGGTGTGTACTATCAATAAAAGTGCCCATACGAAAAAAAGTCTGGAAACTTATTTAATGATCCTCGTACGAAGTCCTCTTGTGTGAGCGTGTCAATGACCTTCGTCACAGCCCCTTTCATCTCTTCACTTGTCTCATAACGATAGCCTCTGAGCTTAGGGAATAACCAAAAGTCACAAGA
>OY757907.1:113233955-113284187 GCA_963585895.1 Sepioteuthis lessoniana
CATAGTTTGTAGAACTATATACTACGCTTTCCATCTTTACTCATGAACATTCGAAATATAGAGGACCACGAGAAAAGAATGTAACTAACATCACCCATAATCCCATTTCCGGTATAATAGGATGATATTCAATAAACCACAACCCACAAGCAATATTTGATATATCAACTTACCTCAAGATTTTAATCAAAAGAAATTCTTTATAATATCTGATCCTACTGTATACGTTGACCCCCAAACATATACTTGGCTACTGGTAGAATATATACAACATGCATATTTTACTCGGTAGATCTTATATTTCTATGAATTTTCACTCTGTTAAGTTATCATAAAATTGCGCAAGTAAACAACATATTGTAGTGGTCTGACTGGCCGCTGGAGTACTGTGATGTTCTATTTAATATTTGCAGTCAGTGAATTAGCTGTTGGAAACTTCACGTGACATAGCGTTAGCACGATTCTTTATTTGTATTAGAATTTCGTCATTTTATATTTTCCAGAGCTAACTTGTTAAAAATGTTCATTAAAAACGAGCTTAGGTCATACATCTGTGCGGAAGTCTAGTGGAGTTCCGGTAAATAGTATATATTGATTAGTAGGAGCACTGTCTTACTAGTTGACTACTCTGTAGAAAAGGTTTACAATTTTGCCCTGTCTCGTTTTGTTGATATTTTCTCAGGTTTAAAAAGTCGATATTTATTTTTTTAGATAAATACTCCCTCTTCATGCTCGGAAATCAATCAAACTGAAGATGTGTTCTAAATGTATTTTTATCTTTTGGTGTATTGGGTATTATGTGAGATCTCCTTACGAGTCCGAAGTCATCTTCCATACACCGGGAGGTGTCCTCTTGGTGCAATGGTTACAGCGATGAACTGCGAAATCGTATTAAGGAAGTTCGAAATCCAGTCGTGCTATTACGTCCAGTTTCAGATAAATACTCTTGGGAAAGGAGTGAACCCTCTTATCCTCCCAACAATAAGTTAAATAGTACCAATACATTCTTCTGGAAGGATATCTTTGGCATTAAATAACCTGCAAAGGTTGATATGCTATTAAACAAAGGAACCAATCAAATTCTTCCATACACCACACTAGGTGTAAACGAGACAGTAGTCAGTCGTAAATAAGCCATAAAAAACAAATGAAACGTCCTTTAGATACTTTCAACTAACGTAAACTTTAATAAGAGAGACTTCGTTCCTTTTATTTCTTAATAATCACCATTTTATGATCTATATGCCATATCTGTAAGTACTGCTATTAATAATAATAATAATAATAATAATAACCAACTTTGTAAAAGCGAAAATTGATAAGACATAACATAATAACAAATGTAGATTATGTGGTGGGAAAGACAAAACCATCAATCACATTAAAAGCTAATGCAGCAATATAACGCAAAAAGCGTATATAACTAGACACGACTGGGTGGGGAAGGTGATCCACTTGGAATCATGCAAGAAATCTAAATTTGATATGACGAACAAATGGTACATACATAAATCAGTATATGCCCTGGAGAGAAGAACAAAGTTCTCTGGGATATGAGTTAGAAACAGGTCCCCTAATCCCGGCCAGAAGACCAGAATTAGCGATAGTTAACAAAAAATAAATAAAAACAAACAAATAAATAAATTAATAAGAAATAAAGAGAACCTGTCGAAAAGTAGGCTTTGCTGCCCCGGCGGGCCACCGGCTGAAAATCAAAGAAAACGAAAAGAGAGACTGGTATTAGGACCTTGCCAGGAAACTAAAAAAGCGGTGGAACATGAAAGTGACAGTGATATCGATTGTTATTGGAGGACTTGGAACGAAGGTTCGGTAAGGGAGGTGGAGAAGGTAGAGATCGGAGGATGAGTCGAGACCATCTAAACTACAGCATACTGAGAAGAATCCTGGAGTCCTGAGGGAACTTGCTGTCACTCAGATTTCAGTGAAATACCATGAACTAAAGCTGCTAGGAAAAAAAACTCGTTAGTATTAGTATAATAATGTTAAAACATTGCTGGCTGTTTAGTGGAAGAGATGGTTACCTACTTCTACTTGAGCTTATGAATGGATTCTACAGCAAAGGCAATTGCGTATTTTCTAGGCAAGCAGCACGTGAGGGATTTGGTGCAAAAGAATCTTTCTGCTTCGCATTTCCTCGAAATTTTTTGGATTGGACTTTGCTTAACTTACTGAATTTTGATATTTCTTTTACAGAAAAAATGACAACATCAGCCCTTTTCTTGTTAACTCTCTGAATCCTTGAGGGAATGTAAATCACTTACATTGAATATTGTACTGTAAAATCTTCTGTCCAATGCTCAGCTAAAAACATAGCTACAAACTTATTTTGATTTATTTTCTCAAAGATTGTGAAAGTTATCGTTGGAATATATAAATTTGTTTGTTTTTTTAACTAGTAGAAGTATAAATTTCAACAGTGCACCCCCTCATTTTGTTATTTGATATATGTTCCTTGCTCTCAGAGCATGACTGATTGATTTTAACGACATGTCAACACATCTAGGGTTATTTTACACCAATAGGTTAGGGAAGCACGTTCATTGTACTTTCATCTTTACATTTTTGTGTTGTTTTTTTAACATAGTTGTGATATCAAGTATTCCTATTGAATTTAAATAATTTGTGCATAGTTATATGGCTTCTAGTAAATGATAATTTTTATCTTTCATCATCCTCCTCCCGTCCTACGAATAGCACGGATTCCCTGGACTCTATCTCGTTATCCATCACTTTTGGCCATTTACAGCTTCACTTATAATTCCTACAATACAATGATAGCTTCAAAAACTATTCTTTACAAAAAGGATTTGCAAATACAAGGTATCAAGAGTTTAAAAACTAATAATGTCTATTTCAACTATATATGTAGTCCAAAATGTTACGACCACTCAAGGTCAGAGTAGATCTGCGGTTAATGGTATTGAACCGCTATTCCACTCTCTTTAGATATCCAGCTTTATAGCCTCACGAACAGATGCAGTTAACATCATACCTAGAATAATCATTTTTGATTGCTTAGGTATTAATTATCTTCAGACACTACCCTATGTCCTACCGAGAGGGCATTTTAAGAAATACATTTTAAATCTTAAATCGAATATAATCATTACATTGCTAGTGCTGACTTTATGCAAGAGAAACTTTCAAAAAGAACACTAAATTGAACCCATAAATATCAACATCCGTGAGATGAAGTGCACTTTTTTTATAGCTTCCGATGAGACAGACGCAGGCGAATGTAATTACCTCTAGCCCCATCGTGTCTGCTCTTCGAAATAGACGTAATGTCTTTGATGTTCTAGCTTATTGTTCAGTGCTGAGGCTTCAATGACACCAAAGTCTTTTGCGCAGTAATCCCTTTCTCCGAACGTATTTCTTTTCTTCTCTTTTCATTTTTTTTAAAGATGTAATAATGGGGTGAGTTTCATCAAAATCATTTTAGCTGCCTTGGTAACACATCATGAGAAAAAAGGATATTCCTTCCGCCGACCACTACTTTATATCAGACCATATTTTCCTAATTTATTTAGTGTTTTTGAAGATTAATCGTGTGAAAGATGAAACATGAATTCAATTTAAGATATTTTTCAATCATTTAAAAAGCCTTAAATAAATCATATTTGAATATAAAACGAATTACTTTGTGGTATTTTCCCTCCCTTCGCGCGACAGCACAAAGCAATTGTCAGAGATAGATATATATATATATATATATATATATATATATACTGATTCCTTTTTCAGAATTTCACTTATGTATTTATTATAATGATCTTCAAATTCACTTAAACATATATTATTAATGCTGTCAAAAATGATGGAATTTATATTTGCATTAAATTTTAGACATTGCAGTTTGGTGTGACATAATAGATAAGTGAGATTTATTTTTGACATGTAGCATTTGAATTAGGTCCTGAGCCGTTAAGTTGAATCCTAAATGAAAAGATACAAAAGTTTAACCAGTTTAATAGACTGCCGTTGAACTCCGAGTCAATCTGATACCACAGCTCAGATGGGATATTTTCAGTCAGGTGACTAAAACAGGCACATTTACATTAACAATAAAAGCTTGAGACGAATTTTTGAAACCGGTGCTATTTCACTTTGTAATGCTGTATATACTCGTGCAGGCTTTCATAATATATCTCCGTACTTGAGCAAATCCCATTTAAATTGCTACAATATTTTCAATCTTTAGTTAATATATCCCGCATATATCATAATTTTATACTTTCTCTTTTTCTGTCTTTCTTTATCTTCTTACTTTTGATTAAAAATCTTTCTCGATAAACAATCGGAACATAAATTCTATAAGATAATCGTAATAAGTCAAATGACGTAATTTAAAAAAAAGCAAACAAACGCTGATTCACAAATTAAACGGCCAACTTTTTCTTGTTATAAAAATTTTACCAATTTTCTTTTATATTTCTAAACATCCATTGTTGGTTTAACACCACTAATGTAACCCCTCATAGACCTAATGATGGTTTATTAGAACCGACACGCGATAGTGTCGTCTTTGCTCAATGAATCAGCGTTCGTTTCTTTAAAATACGTCAACTGACATTAGAAACATTGTACAGAATCCACGTCCCGTTAGTTCATCGAGAGATTTCGAATCATTCCTCGTTTTCGACAAAATTCAAATTATAAAATCTGTATTTTTTTTATATATTAATGTATATGCCTTAGAAAATCCTAAAATATGAATATAAGCTTCAAGACACAGACTTATGTAATCCCAGAAAATGTTGAGATGAATGAAAAACGCAGGACATTTAGGTAGGTGTGATTTTTCTTGTGTAAAGTTGGTATTAGAAGTCCTCTTGTTTTTGAGTAGGTCTCTGCAACTGCGAAACATCTTGATGTTGTTGATGTGAGATATTGAAGTGGGAGCATGGGTCTGGATTATATATATATATATATATATATATATATATATATATATATATATATATATAAAAGAAAAACCTTTGAAATTCACTCATATTTTTGTAATGATATCTATTTCAGTAGAGTCTCTACTTTTTAAAATGTTAGATCTGCACAAGATATAGGGTTTTTGAAATAAATATTATTACAAAATATATGAGAGAAATGTTTTAAAGGTTTTTTGTAATATATGAAATTATTTGCTCTGTATCTTAATTTATTATTATTGTACATTGAACTCTCTACTGGATTTTGAATTACATGGATATTGAAGAAAGAAATTTCAAAAATAGAATTGTTCCCACCATTGGCTTACTTGGCTTTGGATGATATAGTAAAAGAAGATTAGATGCCAAAAAAAAAAAATCGATAAAAACGCTCGATTTCCTATGACAGAGGGGGTTTAAATTTGAAAAAAAGATTCCCTTAAATACCGTTACTTAAAGTTTCATTTGGATAGCACAATCACGAGCTACTAGACTATTTTTAAGGTGTGAGGAAATTGTGAGATGACAATATGTTTTTCATCTAACACACACTCGTAAAATATATATACTTTATTACTTTTTGAGCAATCAAAATACAGTTAAAATAAACTTTGAAATTAATCAGGTGGTAAAGGACTGAGAAGAAATTTGTTATTGTGTCAGCACTATACATATGAATATTTATATGTATGTTTTGCCAAACTTCGAACCCAGATTTATGAGGTTTTTCTAAGCTCTTTCGGATCAGAACCTTTCGTGGTCAACCAAAAGTATGTGGGCAAGGTGGACCATTTCCCATCGGTTGCAAATGATTGTTTGCGATACAAGGGGGGGGGGTCCATATTGTAGTTCCAGCTCCTTTTTCTTTTGTATTCTTCTTTGTGACCAAAGGTATGTTTGTGTAGGAGGCGTTATTTAATGGAAGTTGTATCATAATTTGCATGACTATCATTACATATTTTTGTATGGGAACTTGAAATACGACTAAATGAGTCGACACTATATTATAATCACGCATAGATTCGGATATAGCTTCATGAATTTATAACATTAAAATACTGGAACAATTTGTATAAATTTCCTTTCTCGTTGTTTCCTTTCTGTCACAGTCAAGTTAAAAGTCTTTAAGAGAACAGTATCGAATTTTCTGTTATTTCTGATGAATGATTGTGTGTTAATATTTCATTAATTCGCTGGTAATTAATTTAAAAGCATGTATTGAGAGCTAGGAATGATATTTTTCTGAAAACAAGATAACCGTATATGGAAAAAAAAATGGGGTTGATTTTTTTAATAATGAAGGAATCGTAAATTTAGAGATTAAATATCGAGATATTCGACAGCTGAAATTAGAAAAAAAAAACCGAAAAGGATAAAGGTAAAATGGAATTTAAAATCAAAAAACTTTTGAACATCTTTTAATCTTTGAATTGCCAGTTATTTATAAAGATAAAGAACAGCAAGTATTTGTAATAAACTAAGTTAATTTATATCTCTTCAAATTTCTTCTAGTTTTAAGTAGAATACTCAAGAAAATCGTTTTTATTCCAAATTATATATATAAAAAAAGATAATGTAAAGGTTAGGAAAAATAAAGGGCAAAATCTAGGGCAGACTGTTTCTTGAGAACTATTACCTTTCAAATGAAAAGTATATTCATACAATACTTCACATAAGTATTTCAGCAACCATGTTAATCTCATATGCAATATTATGCCGAAGTCAGTTAAAAAAAGTCATGGTCTTTGGTGGCGATCAGTAATGATTGAAGACGGGATCTTGGTGACTGAGCAGTCCGTGACACAGCAACCGAATTTGTAACGTGACAAACAACACTCCACTTTGACCTTTACTGGGATTGATGAGCAATCGGAGTGGCCCAATCTGATCAATCGGTTGGTTATGTCTTGCTCTAGCACCTATATGATTGTGCCGATCGTATTCTGCTAATTGATCCTATTTTATCGTAAATTACATTGTATTGTTAAAAGGTGGAGGTTGATGGTCATTTGCGCTAAGATATCAATGTTTAAACCATTTAAATTGCGTGCAAACAAAGCATTTGTATCAAATATAATTATTCATGTAAAATAGCAATATTTGAAACAGTGTGCAAACAAATGAGCACAAAAAATCGTTTAAAATAAATTTATATATAACTTTAAAAAAAAAATTTTTACACTTGCAAACAAACCCTGATGATGGCCTTTGAAAGGCCTAAAAGTGCTCAAGACAATAACCGAAACACTTGTCTGGAAACTTGAAAGGGTCATAATAAAATTATATAGACAAAATGTGTCTTTATTATTTAATCAAGCATGTTTTAATGAAGGACTGCTGCCTCACCACACACACACACACACACACACACACACATATATATATATATGAGAGAGAGAGAGAGAGAGAGAGATGAATAGATATAAACAAGTTTTGGCATTAAGTATTCCTCAAAGGTTTAATATGCCATAAAACACTTCCTAACCGAACCTATTACGATTTCTTTTATAGGCTATACCAAAATCTATCTTCCTAATCATTTTAAAAAGAAAAACACTTAATATGTAGTTTTAATATCAATGTTTTAAGAAGGAGTACATTAATGGAATTCACAGTCCTGTTTAACATATAAACATACTTTGTTGCAACATGAATATCTTATGAGCCTGGGTATTGATGTAGTTAAAAGTCTTTTTAAATATGTTATCACTTCATAATTGGTTTCAATATCAATATCATATAAGTCAGCGTAATAATGTGATTCGAAATCACTTAAAACATTATCTGAAACAGACATATTTGACACATAGACTGGACTTCACAGGTATTAAGACTCCAGATTATGGTAGACCGGGAAATAATAGCAATGATGGTATATCACTGCACTCAGATCTTTCAGAAATGGAGATTTAAACCCAGATTCAGTTTGCTTTAATGATCAGAACAAACACACGCATAACATTACGGGAACAGACATAAAAGCACGAGGAAATATATTCGGAAAAACAAGCACATAGAAAAATGCGTAATCTTAGTCAGTTTATGTATATATACATATATGTTAGTGTGTACACAGTTGATCATAAATATGCGTCAATATTTTGTATATAAAAAAAAGTAAAATTTTGTATATATGTGAGTAAAAAGTATATAATCACACACACGCATACAAACACACACACACACATATATTCTATATATATATATATATATATATATATTGTTATCCACGGACAGACTGTTTCGTTGTATGATAACTCTTCAGCGTGGCAAGACACTTGAAATACTCGAACATGGAATCGAAACCCGGCTGACTTTTACGTCAGCCGGAGATTTTCCCACACAGGTTATCACAAGCTCACCTGGTGAGATAATAGTTGACCAAATTTGGGCTTGATATCAATGATATATATATATATATATATATATATATATATATATATATATATTTATTTATTTATTTATATATATATAAGTGACGAAGGTTGACTTGGGAACAATGCAAGCGAATCACTAAGGCGGAGAGCGAATAAGGATTGTTTTTCTCTGGGTCCCCGGAATATTTTCTGCTCCCCCGATCCACTCCATCTGTGAATGGGATATGAATGAATATTCTTGTGAGAAAATGTTATTCTCCCTTACCGGCTCTCTTTCAGATTGCATACTCCTCTACAATGAACTTTATGTCCCTTTAAATAATACGTTATTGAAATTTATTTGTAAATCAAATCAAGTCTTCTTTTTTATTTTTGGCAAATTCATTGATCACTTTGTAATAAAATGTACCTGTATCAAGCCCTACCTTCATCTTCTACTAATGGTTTGTAATACTTAATGACACTTCACTTAAAGAACACCTCATATAATTATATACACGCTTTAGTGAAGAAGACCATCTCACACAGGAGGCATATTTTTCAGCTATAGTCAGAATCAAACGTTGAAATTAGGTTACTTCTGCCAGAGCTTGATTCAGATCAAATTCGTTTATTATCGCGGCGAATTCTTTCATGCTTGACGCTTGCTGAACAAAATGGATGACGCTTGTTGAACAAAATGGTTGACGCTCGCTGAACCAAATCTGCACACCTTTCAATCCATTGAAATTTAATATTTTTATATTCATCGAAAGTGGAAATTCTTTTCGTAAGCGTGAAAAAGCTTTGTATTTGACAATTTAACAAATCTGAACTCTCCTATTGTTTAAATCTTTGCTCAACGTTAACAATAACGTCACCCAAAACTTTGTTCAGAAGTGAATGATTCAAATTTGTCGTCTAGATCTCTCAGATTATTAGATATTTCAATAGACTGGAAAGCAAACAAAATAATCTGTTTTTCGGTAGTTTTCTCTGTGACTCCGCCATTTCATTATCCTATCACTGTTTTCATGCACCCAGTTTGTCGGGAATTATAAGAAAGAAAAACTAACGCCGCGGTCTTTTCCAACCATGATTACAACACAAGCAAATTTAGTTTTGCTTTTCTGTGACTGTCGTTCACTCACCTACTCACTATTCTGTCTTGTCTCTCTTTTTTATACTCCCAGCTTGAAAAGATAAAAAGACCGTGGAGATTAAAGTCGCAGCTTTTTTTGACTTTGACAAGAACACAAGAGAAAATATTTTTGCTTTTTTGTTGCTGTATCTCTTACACCCACCTAGTGTTATGTTCTGCCACTCATAATTTCTACTCAAAGATCCATAAAGAAGCTACTAAATTCATTGATTTTAATTGCCTTTTTTTTTATCACTAAAACAACTGTCGTTTTCTATACTCACACTCTTTTTAGTTTTATATAAAAGTCAGCAAACAGTAACATTCGTCGACCATAATCTCGGAATGTAAATACTTTTGCGTGGGTGCACACACACACACACACTCCATATATAATTGTTTGGCTGTTTAGCAATGGTCTAGGACACTGGGTTTCAATCTCAGGTCGAATCATACCAAGGACTCAAAAATGGTACTTGATGCTACCTTGCTTAACACTCAGCATTATAAGATAGGATCAATGATAAGTGGAGGAATCCAGGGAAAGGAGTAGCACCCTCCCCCACACCTCGGTGTTTTAGCTATTGAAAAAGTAGCCTTCGGGTCACCCTTAACTACGGTCGACCAACTAAAGACTTAAAAGTACACATCAAAATAATCTCCCATATACACTCATTGAAACACAGATACATATATAAAACTGTGGGAATGTGATCAAAAACACCAGAGGATTAGAAAAGGATTTCATTTATATTTAAATAATTTGCCAATGTTAAATGTTTCGTTGTTGCTTTTTTACATTTAATCTTCATCAGGGTGTAACTAGATTATAGAGTTTTGAAACAGAAAGTTGCAGACGAAAATGAAATGTTTAAAATGATCTCATTTTTTCGTTTCTTTAACAAAAAAAAAAATCCATTAAAACGAAATTCAGAAGATACAGCATCACTTATTTAAACACGTTAATAAAAGTTTAATGTAAAAAAAAGCCGAAATGGTTCGACTATAAATACAATGATCTTCTGAAGACCTTTTTCTCATGTGTACATTTTCATATCGATAGATTTAATTCTATATATATATATATATATATATATATATAATATGAATAGGAATTCGATCATATGTTTGTAATGGACAAATAAATTTTGTCAAAATCATTCTACCTCCATAAACTCTACGTATATATATATATATATATATATATATATTCAAAGAGAGAGAGATAGAGAGGTGGGGGACAAAGACAGATGCGTATGTGTGTGCTTTTTCCATTTTTCCAGGTTATGTACTTATAGTTTATTGTTATTACAAATAAAATCTGTCTTTAAGATAGACAACCGTGCGTTAAATTTGCTGACGTGCGTATGAGTGTTTTATTTATTTATTTTTATCCCTTTTTCTTTTGAAAAAAAAAAATGTTGTGTTGTTGATGTCGGCACAAATTTGGAATCAGACGTGACAAGATCGAGGCGATATGAAATGGCCAAACACGCATGCGCCTAAAATGACTTATTGTGCCTTTTTTTTATTTAGTTATCTTTTTCAGCCGACTTTTTGGGATATGTTTTCTTTTTTTCCCTTTTCGCCTCCTTTTGTCCCGTCTTACTTCTTTTCAGGCCTTTGTAGTATTTAGTGATTCCCTCGAATCTTCGCGTTAAGTTCTCTCTGCGAACAATTCAATGCACAGCTTTGCCCTAGATAAGCTCATGAAAGTTGTCTGATACAAATATTCAAACATTAATATAGACGCGCATGCGCATACAAATAAATCTTCCTGGTAGGTTAATGGTTAGGAAGCTATATTAGCAAACCATTGTTAGTGATTTCATTTTTCACTGGGTATTTATAAAAATTTGGCCTTGTGCTACAAGTAAGCTAGGCTTAGTAAATCGTTAGGAACCGATATTAGTGTAACATTTATAAAAGGTAAAATTGTCGACCCGAGTTCAAATCCTGAACAAATCTGTTTGTGCTTTCCTTCAGGCTAATTCATGGGTCTCCATGTCAACAGAGACAAAACAGAATACATGTGCTTTAATCAAAGAGGCGGCATCTCCACACTAATGGGTGGTCTTCTGACACTAGTGGTCCAGTACACCTACCTTCGATGCAACATGTCATCAACACTTAGACTAGCAAAGGCAACCACAGTTCTCCATAGACTATCGGTCATTTGGAAATCAGACCTGACCGATAAAATAAAACGCAGGATGCACCACATGGACACTAACTAAACGTATGGAGAAAAAACTGGATGGCAATTACACAAGAATGCTGAAAGCTATATTGAACAAGTCCCAGAGGCAACACCCCACCAAACAGCAGCTGTACGACCACGAAAACTATCCAAATTAGACGAACCAGATATGCGGGATATTGCTGGAGAAGTAAGACTGAATTTATAAGTGAATGCTCCAGGGAACCCCTTCCCATGGACGAGCAAAGGCAGGACAACTAGCTAGAACCTATCTACAACAGCTCTGTGCCGATACAGGATGTAGCCTTGAAAACCTCTGACACTAGAGACGGGTTGTGAGAGAGGATCAAGGAGATCTATGCTAGCAGTGTGACATGATGATGGTGATGAAGGCAACCAATCAATAAGAAAGGAAACATGGAATTAAAATCAGCTACTTATCTACCAACCACTCCGTACGAGCAGGATGTGACACTGTCTATTTTTAAGCGGAATCTAACAGGTTAGGATTCAGAGTTTTCTTTCTTCTTGACTGGTTCCCTAACTAAAGCTGAAGAATCTAGTCTACCCTACTAACAGTGTTCAAATAAAAACATTATTGTTATATGTATTGACCAAGAGGGTAGATTGTTCACCAATGGCCCAGGAGGCCGAGGTTCAATCCCAAGTTGAATCATACTAAAAACTCAAAAATTTGTACTTGATACACCCTTCTTAACTCTCAGCATTATAAGGTACGTATCAAGTATAAAGTGGAGCAATTCTGGGAAAGGAGTCGCGCTTTTCCCTACATCTTGTTGTATTAGCTATTATATAGCGATACGGGAAACTGTGTGCAAACAATTGAGCTCTACCTCATTTTAAAACCATGTTACTTACAAACTATTCGTTTACAAAACACACACACACACACACGTGTGTGTGTGTGTGTGTGTGTTTAAACAAGATTTGTCATTAAATAACTAAAAGAGTTGGCATGCTTAAAAGAAAAAACAACCAACCAGCAATAATATATAGAGAATATTCTTGTTTACAGCAGTTTCTTGTTTATATGTATGGTGCATGTGAACTCAGATGAAAATTCGTAAAAACTTCTGCACTTATCATGTGTTTCATAAGGTACAAATAGAAAATTTGAAAAAGAAATCTTTACAATTGTGCATATCATGCGAGGAAGTGAAAATATTTCTCGCAGGACTCGTTTATGATATTTTAAAAGGTGATGGCAGAAAATATATTTCTGTTTAATTTTTAACAGTAATTTATTTTTCTAGTTCATTTCGTCTACTTTTCGCTTAAAGTTGAGTACCTAATTAGTTTTTTAATTTTTTTTTAATTGGATCATTAATTCCATAAGAACAGATCTGTTATATAATGGCCGAGGGATTTCGTTTCTTGCCTTTGGGTTTAGTTAGGCTGTGAACCTTTCGGCTCAGTGCATGGGTTACTTAGGTGCAACATTAACACATGTGTTCGCGGGCGGAGCGGACGTGTCACTCAGAGATGTCATAATAGCCTAGATTCGGGAAACGGGATTACAGAATGTGAATGACGTCATGCACCGGAAGCGCACGGAGGATGTCGGGAATCTGAAAAAAAGTTAGTAGAGTTGAGACTAGACACTGGACGAGAAGGGTTGACTTTTGCTTGCTCGCGGAGGCCTTGGGCAGGTGTCGCACGAGATGGGGGGTGCAGATGAAAAAGCCAGAATAGAAAGATTGTGCCTCTCTCTCCTTATGTCGAAAAACTTTTAAACTCAAAGGTAATAAAAAGTTTCGTACGGGAACAAAGAAGTCGTAGGAATCTCGAAACACGAGTAACTCTTATGTTCTATATATATATATATATATAAACATCCCATGTACATTTCGCATATTCATGTATATGTCTATAGTATAGGTATTCGATGTATGCATTATGTTTGTAAGTTATAAAAAAAGAAATGATTCTAAATATGACTATCTTGTTACATTCATTCAACAAGATAACCAGTAAAAAAAATTATGAACAATCAGTTCAGGTAATTTAAGAATATTGTAAGTATATAATTAGAACCGATTAGAATCAGTTAAAATTCTTAGAAGACCATCACAGAGTATGTTTCTTTATATCTAAATAATATAAATCTCCTGTATATTTCAAGAAATGAAATATAAGTATGTTTCAAAACAAAGTATTATGTTACTTCATACTACATTAGTAAAATTTCCCTGCGAGCAGATTTTAGAAACAAGTAAAATATGTACAGTGACTGATTTATTGATTGATTGTTAAGAGCAATATTGAACAGGTCCTGGCAGCAACACCACACAAGGCAACAATTATACGGTCACCTACCACCTATTACGAAAACTATCCAAGCTAGACGAACCAGACATGCCAGACACAGCTGGAGAAGCAAGGACGAGCTCGTAAGTGATGTACTCCTGTGGACCCTCGCATATGGCCAATCAAAAGCAGGACGACCAACTCGAACATACATACAGCAGCTATGTGATGATACGGGATGTAAGCCCTGCCAGAGGCGATGAATGATAGGGAGACATGGAGAGAGAGGGTCAGGGATATCCATGCTAGTTGACGACATGATGATGATGATGATGAAGGACATATCAAGTCTTGTATTATTTCACGTCTAGAGGTTAGGGACTTGCTTACATTGTACGTTTATATTCAAATATTTTTGTTTATTTTTTTCCTTGTTCTTTGTACACGCTTATACGGTATAAAGTATTCCAATCTAAAACAGATAATTTGGTTTATTTTCTTTGTTTAACTGTAATGGATTTATCCACCTATATTTTTAGACGAGTCGGCGAAGAGCCCGTGGAGTAGAAAATTCTGGAAAAATAGGATCCGAAACTCAGTTGTTCTCGAAGCAAAAATAGATGCTAAAATAAATTAAGTCGTTTCGGCAACCTGGTGTGACAAAGTAGTCATATTCCTGTATTTTCAAAAATCTACATCAACAAAAGAAGAGCAGTGATTGTGTTTAACCCGTAGGACATCAGTCTGATATATTTTTTTTCTTTGCAAACAGCTGTATAGTTTTAAGTTGCTAATAATAATGCTAAGGGGCGCCTCGTTTTGTGTAATGGTTAACTAGCAAGACTAGCACGACTACACGGGTGAGTTTGAGTCTCATTGGGTGCCCTATTTATATGGCTTTATACCACATTTAAGCAAAAAGCTTAGTAAATTACAACTCTTCTTGATACAGGTATGACATCAAATATTCCTATTCATAGTAATAAATCTCTAACAGATCTATTTGACCCATAGATGGGAGCCTAACAGGTACAACCGCTCTGGTCAGAGTGAACCTTGGAGTAATAGCAATGAAGGGGTATTCTATACTCCATAGATCTCCAGAATTGGAGCCTTACCAGCATATGTAGTTTAATGTCATATACAGGACACTCTTTTCTTGGCAGTAGTCTTATTCCACTGCTAAGAATACAATCAGTGAACTGTAAGCCCCACGGCCAGGTCGTGAAATAAATACATTGATAAAACTTTTCTTACGAAGAAATCTTATCGCAAATGTCTTCATTCTATTATGAATTAATACCTTATATTAAATATCTTAATCAAATTTAATTGGCCTAGTTGGCTTGCATTGCAGAATACACGGATTGCTTCTCTGAAGAAGGATAAGACTTCCCCAATGACTGTTTCGGATATGATTCTAAACAATCTGATAATGAGGCTTCAGTAATGTTGGAGCTTCATTTCCGTCGCTCCCGGGTCCATGCTGGCCCGGATTGGTAGCACCTGCTTGGGTCCTTCTTATCTATTGTTTAAATAGAACTGTTTGACGTTTAAACTGTGTACTTATGCTAAACTGAATTGTTAGAAATAGAAGTTTTTACATTTAACTGCGTAAACAAATGACTGATGTTTAATTGAATTTTAGTGTCAAGTAACAATAATCAAAAACGTTTAACTATGTATAAACAAATAATTAATATTAAATAAAATTAATTATTTTTGATAGAAATACGTGAAACCATGAAAAATGAGTGCAGGATTGTTTAAAGATATTATCTACAAAATGTTTTTAGAAATCATATTAAATATATATCTATTGAGTATTTGGAATTAAATAACCCACAGTGTTTGACATACCATAAAACCCAACCAAATCAATAGTTAATTTTAGGAGATTAAAAAAATGCATAAACATTTGGCATTGATAACCTTTCATCAAACTTTTCTCTTGTTTTCTCTTTTGTTCTTTTCATTCTCTCTCTCTCTCTCTCTATATATATATATATATATAAACACACATGTGTATGTTGTATCTGCTTATTTTATTTTGTTAGTATACAGATTCTAAAGAAAATAACAGGACCTCTGTATATCTTCTATCATTCTCTATTGAAACATAGGTTTTCTGCATAAAGCATAAAAATAAATTTTAAGCTGCGTTATTAACCTCGTAGTGAGAATGTAAATTGATACAATTAAATCTAACAGTTGAAATGATTCTCTCATGTGCAACATACGAGATTCCTTCCATAAGTTTCGAGACTTTTTTGTACAGGCATTTAAAATTGTCGTAGACTCAAAATTTACTATGTTATTGCTATACATCTTATGAGATGACTGACCAACGTTTATGATTTCAAGTTCAAATGAACAGCTGCAGCAGGGATTGGAATACACCCTACTAAAGCCTGATTTTCACAGCTGGTGAATTTCAAAAATGCAATCTGGACATGAGGACATTTTATAAGAACGATATGCAATAAAATTCTGTTTTAAAGTTGGAAAAATACCACAGAAACGTATGGAATGCTTCGGACTGCTTTTAAAACATCTTGCATGAATCGAGCATCAGTTTTTGAGTGGCATAAGAGATTTAAGGAAGGCAGGAAATCTGTGAGGGATGATGAGAGGTGTGGGAGGAGTAAGGAAGTCAGAACACCACAGTTGATTGGCCAAAAAAAGAATTTCATGGATAAGGACCGTCGTGTGTCTATAGAGAGAATAAGTGCACAGTTTGATGTCAATGTGGGAACTGTACACACAATTATACGCGAGGAACTGAAGATGCGGAAGATTTGCGCAAAGTTTGTCCTAAGGGTGCTCAAAGAAGATAAGAAAGAAAGATGTTGTCATGACAGCAGGGAGATGGTCGAGCTAATCAATTCAGATCCCGCAGTTCTTGATGCTCTGGTGACCTGTGATGAAAGCTTGATCTACTGCTATGCCCAAGAGACAGAGTTCCCAGTGAAAGCATGCTGGCTTTCCCAGACCCAAGAAGGCCAGACAGAGCAAATCCACCCACAAACTTTTGATGACCCCTTTTATTGACAGCACTGGCAGGATCTACATGCACTGGGTTCCCACGGAACAGACAGTCAACAAGGAATATTATGTTGACATTTTAAGGGAGTTCCGGAAGAGATTCCGTCGGAAGAGGCCAGCACTCTTCAAATTGATTCAGTGGCTTTTCCACCAGGACAATGCACCAGTCCACAACTGTATCCTTGTCACAGACTATTTGATCAAGATAGGTATCAAGACAGTGCCTTAACCTCCCTATAGTCCAGAGCTTGTTCCCTGTGACTTTTTCTTATTCCCTAAGCGCAAGGAAAAACTTAGAGGCTGTCTTTATGAGACAATTGTGGAGATGAAAGAGGCTATGACAAAGGTCATTGACATGCTCACACAAGAGGACTTCCATGGGGCCTTCTAGAAGTTGTTGGAACGGTACAAGTGCATTGCAGACGGAGAAGATTACTTTGAAGGGGACTTGAGTTTCATGTATGTATTATCAATAAACGCTGAGCCCTATTTTACTGGCATTATTTTTAAAAAGGTGTATTCTTTCTAAACAATTCACCTATATATGTTGAATAGAAGGCTGAGTGTTAAAAGGAGATTTTATTGAAAGGTGAAAAAACACAAAGATAGCAGCAAATGTACAAGACACCATAAACCTTTAAAGCATCACTTTCAGCATTAATTTTATTTAAATATGCTATCAAAAAGATAGTCGTATCTTCTTTAAATCAATCTATCAGTGATATGTGTGTGTGTGTGTGTGTGTGTGTGTGTGTGTGTGTGTGTGTGTGTGTGTGTGTGTGTGAGAAAATTTACTTACGTGTGTGGAATATTATTTAAATATCAAGGTACTAGATCATTTGGTGCATATATATACATATATATATATATATATGTGTGTGTGTGTGTGTGTGCGTGTATATGGGTTTATGTACAAGTATGTATAATGAAAGGGATGAAAAGTTCCCGTTCTGGTTAAAAGAACAACGATATAGTAAGATTTGATACGAAATATATTTTCAAAGAATAATTGAAATGTCCAAAAAAGAGTATCCTCTTCATTGTCGTCCCATAAATACTTTAGCACCACTTCCTATATATATATATATATATATATATATATATATATATATATATATATATATATTAAAAAAAATCCCTTTGTAATTTGCAAGTTATTGGGAAATTAACCTTGGACAGACCGCGTCGGCGTTCAATTATTTATCTATATATTATGTCTATTATAATCATTATTATATTCAGTTTATCTGAAATAAAAATCAAACTTCGAAAGATACTTCCTCTCATTGAATGCAGTATTGCAATTGTTTAGGTTTTATTTTTAGTCCTCCAAATATCAGTCCCAGGGTTTCGTTATTGCTAGGAATTCTTTTTGTATTCCATCCCTCGGTTGAAGACATGCTCTCTTATCTGCTTAGGCGAAGCATCAGATCGGTTTAGAGTCAGAGATTGTCACAGCGTAAAGAGAAAGATTTTTATCTCTTTGCTTCTGTCAGATTCATGACTGTGTTCAGGATTTAATCGAATCGTACGCGAGAAATGACATGGAAGCAGTTGGACATTTTGTAGATTTTTGCATGCGGGTAGGACTATGTTTCGGAGTGTGTATGATTGTATGTGTTTTCTTATGTTTGATAATATGTGAAAGTAGTTTTTCACCGTCCTTCATTTATTGAATGTATCCAAATGGTTGATGTTATAAAAGTAAAAAGAGCGTGTATGTGTGTGTGTGTGTGTGTGTATGATAATAAGAGAATAGTGTTGAAGTGTCTCTCGTTTATGGAATGTATCTCAATGGCTGGTGATATAAAAGTAGAAACAGTGCGTGTATATATATATATATATATATATATATATTAGTGCGTGTCTGTGTGTGTAAGACAGTAAATATATATGCTTATATATACGTATAAATATATGTATATTTGCATACTTATATGTATGTATCTATATATATGCATCAATATGCGTATATGTGTTTGTTAATTGTGGAATGGTGTTGAAATGTCTCTAAATTATGGTGTGTATCGAAATGACCGAGGATATAAAAGTAGGAACAGTGTATATATATATATATATATATATATATATATATATACTTACATATAACTCTATGAATATTTATGTATTGTGAATATACACATGAATGCATATATATATAAATATATACATGGAGATATATATATATATATATATATATATATATATATTGACATGACCACTGCTTGAAAGAAACTGAGTTTTATTTTATCCGTTAGGTATGACTTCCATATGACCGAGAACCTATCGATAGCTGTCCATGCCTTTGCTAGTCACGTGTTGATGTCTGTCTCGGTTGATGAGACACTTCTTCCTCGGTAGAAGAACTTGTCAACTTGTTTCAGAGATCTACCGTTTAGTGCGGAGATGTCACCTGTATCATTAAAACACGTATATTTCGTCTTGTGTGCAATGACATGGAGGCCTATGCTTGAAGCTGTTCGTTCCAGACTATAATGCAGGCTTTCGGCTTGTGGGGTGCATTTGTCAGAAGCGCTATGTTACCTGCGTAGTCGGTGTCGGTAATACTTTGTTCGGGGTACCTTCTGCTTGTTTCCTTTGTTAGCTCTAAACCATTTCCTTTGATTTTATCAATAGATGTTCTAAGCATGTAGTCTAGACGGATGATAAAGAGTTATGGGGCTAATATGTCTCCTTGCAGTACACCTGCAACAATGTCGAAGTAGTCTGTATCTCCATCCGGAGAACGGACTTTTACTTTTGTGGTTCTCTATAGCATCATTATCGCTGCAACAGTTTCTTTTTGTAGACCGTAGGCGAGTAGAATTTGCTCCATCTTTCTTCTGTGAATAGATTAAAAGGCCTCGGTAAAGTCAACTACTGTATGGGTGGATTTTATGGACGCTAACTAAACGAATGGAGAAAAAGCTTGACGGCAACTACACAAGAATGCTGCGAGCAACATTGAACAAGTCATGGAGGCAGCACCCCACAAAGCAGCAGCTGTACGGCCACCTACCACCTATCACGAAAACTATCAAAGACGAACCAGACATGCAGGACACTGCTGGAGAAGTAGAGACGAGCTCATAAGGAATGTTATCTAGTGGACTCCTTCACATGGACGAGCAAAAGCAGAACAACCACCAAGAACCTACATACAGCAGCTCTGTGCCGATACGAGATGTAACCTTGAAGACCTGCCGGAAGCAATGGAAGATAGGGAGGGGTGGTGAGAGTGGTTCAGGAATATCTGTGCTGACTGAGTGACGTGATGAGGAACACAAACAGTAATATTTCTTTTATATTGTGCATCTATTGACTGTTCTCAACTAGTTCCGATAATACGTCATCGTCAGGGAAAAACTGTATCTTTTTAATAACATAAAGTTTTAAAGGACCTCTTACGTCACAAGAGAAGAGATGAAAAAATGTACCGGTGATGTGGCATATTGGTTGAATGAAAACCTTTTTTTTTTATTCAAAATATCATTAAGTGATCGTTTATATATTGACTACAAGTGTGTTTCGTGATTCAACAGTATTTATATATATCCATAGAATGAAAATGGATAAAGAGCCTTTCATTAAATTTGGAAGAAGCCAATTTAAATTAGCAGTCGCTCACCGGTTTGTTTATTTCTATATATTGATGGTTTTGACAGCCAAATATTATTTCAAGGCAGTATAAATAAATATTATATCAAATCCACACTTTTTATCCATTTGCCTGTTAACAATTGATTTTCTCCATATATCTTCTTTTTCTTTCCATAGTGTGGTGTGACGTGGTATGTTACAGAGAGAGGGAAGGGGAGATCGATTCTCCGACCCTTCTGTATCTGAATCAACAGCCACTAAGACTGACCGTTAAAAGGAGATATGAATGAAAGTCAACTCCTCGCACTCTATGACCTACGGTCTTTTGAACAAAGGAATGAATCTGGTTCACTCGGGTATCCTGACCTGATGAAATACTGGGGGAAGCAAAAAGTCAAATGATTGGTCAGTAGATCTTTAGCGCCAAAATGCCATTTTTACGGAGAGAAAATTGGAAAAGAAAGTTTGGTTTGGGAACAGAAGTCGGTGGAGAAAGACGCCGGTTTACACCCAACTCTGGGGAAAATCTCCCGCAGAAAGAGTACAACAGAGTCTTTGAACAGAAGTCAGCAGACAGGCGCTGACTCAGCCGACTCGGTGGATGTCACTCACCCGTAAAGAAAGAAACCTGAACATTGTCAAGGATAAGTACAGCTTTAACTGTTTTCCTTCTATCATTCCTAAATATTGGGAGATTATATGTATTCAAAAAAGAAAGAGAGAAACTGAAAGGATTCTGTTTCATCATTAGCAGATTAGTGAATGAACTTTCTTCTATGCTTCAATCCGGCGACTTAGACATTTTCCCAAGAAAAAGAAAAGAAAGAAAGAAAAAAGGAGAAAGGAGAAAAGGACTGTTAAGAGACATCCATGTTTGATGCTTCCCATTGGCTTAATATTGCCAGTATTTTAAAAAGAAAAGACAAAAGAAAAAGGAACTGTTTCTTAAATCTCACCATCATTTGTTCGGTCGTCGCCTATAACAATTTCCTTATATTTTAAATGCACCTTTGTGTTGAAATCTTTTAGTTGTGTTATTTTCTCTATCAATTTGTCTTCTGTTGCACATATTTGTTTCAGCTTCGTATCGCTCTCATTAATTCTCGCTAAACGCCTTATTGCACCTGAAACCATTACAGGGGAATTTTGGGAATTTGACTACAGTTAGTATTTTCTAATCCGTTTTTCCCCGTTATCTGAAGGGGTGTGAAAACGAAGGACTTGGTGGGGTATTTGAAAGTGAATTGTAAACCCCCTTACCAGCGTCGGAGATCAGTCTAGTCCCAAATTAACCCCCACATTATTTGCCAGTTTACCATATGCCCGAAATAAGAGTCTCGACTAGGACTTATTTTGCCGAGGGTCAAGTGCCAGACAGCCCTCGACGTCACATGTACATAAAATGAAATCTCGTCCTGGGATTATTATTTATGCAGCGTCACAGTTGAATATTCTACTTCTGATGAAATCATGACAAAGCAGAATTGTTGTTTTATGAATATCTGATTGTTGTGAACCATAGATGATATGCTGACATTTTGTTTAATATAAAATAAAATTACAATTCTGACTATATATATATATATATATATATATATATATATATATATGTGTGTGTGTGTGTGGAGGGTATTAAAAATCTTCGTATTTAAGTCATATTTTATATTAAAAAAGACATCTTATGAATTGTCAAGAAGTAAAAGAATCAATAGCAAATAATATTTGATATTTCTCAGTGAACCTCTGTTGAGTTGAAGTTAAGTACGCATAACAATATGTATTTTTTAAAGACTGCTTCAACATCCATGCCTTTCTCTTACCGTCCCTCTCTATCTCTCTACGTGTCTAGCCACACTGAAGAGTTCTAATAGAACGAAACAGTCTGTCTGTGGATGACTATATATATATATATTGTAACAATGCAGGTTGTCCAAAATTCACTTTGTGGGATTGTGGTGAACCAAGAGTGATATAATTTGGAGACTGCTCAATTTCTGTGAGCTATTATATAATAATAATAATAGTTTATCTGCGAATTTTGGTTTCAAGAAAATTTACAACCAGCAATCATTAGGGAGATAACGTTATCTCCTTGATGATTGTTGTTTGTAAATCTTCATAAAACCTAAGGTCGCAGACAAACATCCATGGCATTAAATATATAAAATCTAATATATATTCATTTATTTCATTTATATATATATTTGTATATATATTGGATCAAATGCACACACACACACACATATGTGCGTGTGTGTAGGTGTATATTGCATCAAAAAGACAGAGGTACATATACATATAGACACCGACATATATATATATTTGTATTATGCATCGGTAATATATACCTATACACAATGCATTTATTATAAATATATATATATATACATATATATATATATAGTGCAATAAAAATATACGTATATCTAAATTACATCGAAATAAATACACCTGCACAAATATATATGTATATATTGCATAATAAATGTACACATTCATAATTAAATATATATACATATACATCGCATCAATAACATCTAAAAGATATTGGATCATTTGTATATATATATATATATATATATATATTTATCCAGCTGGTGTCCGGACACTATGGGTGTACATTATTGGTTTATAGACTTAATGAGGGATAGGATAAATCTCGATGTACGGATTGTATCAGTTATATATATATATATATATACGAGGATCATTAAGTAAGTTTCCAGACTTTTTTCGTATGGGAGCTTTTATTGATAGTACGCACATGAAACTCTAGTCCCCTTCGAAGTAATCTCCTCCGGCTGCAATGCACTTGTTGTACAGTATCAACAACTTCTAGAAGTCCTCTTGTGTGAGAGTATCAATGACCATCGTCACAGCCGCTTTCATCACCTCAGTTGTCTCATAACGACGGCCTCTGAGCTTAGGGAATAACCAAAAGTCACAGAGAGGAAGGTACTATTTACCCACCCCTCCGCTCGGGCAGGATATGACAGAAGGTCAATCTTTAAGCGGAGTTTAACAGGTTTGAATTCAGAGTTTTCCTTCTCCTAGACTAGTTGTCTAACCAAGGCTGAAGAACCTAATCTGTCCTACTATTTACCTATAGCTGGAGGGAGAATAATTGGATTCATACCTTTTCCCAAGGGTATTAATGCTATGTGAAATGCAATCATTCTCTCCAGGATTTGAACTCGTCTCGCCGTGTCAATTTCCTACGACGATAACGACTACACCACGGGCACCTCCTAGTCACAGAGAGGAAGGTCTCGACTATAGGGGGACTGACGAACTGTCTTGATGCCTATCTTGGTCAAATAGTCTGTAACAAGAATGGGGTTGTGGACTGGTGCATTGTCCTGGTGGAAATGCCACTGACCCGATTTGAAGAGTGCTAGCCTCTTCCAATGGAATCTCTTCCTGAACTCCCTTAAAGCCTCAACTTAGTAACCCTAACCCTAACTCTTTGGCCAATCATCTCTGGTGTATTGACTTCTTTACTCCTCCCACACCTGACATCATCCCTCACAGACTCCCTGCCTTCCTTGAATCTCTTTTGCCACTCAAAAACTGATGCTCGATTCATGCAAGATGCTCCAAAAGCAGTCTGAAACATTCCATACGTTTCTGTGGCATTTCTTCCAAGTGATATATCGTTCTTCTAAAGTGTTAGATTGCATTTTTGAAATTCACCAGCTGTGACAATAAGGCTTTAGTAGGGTGTATTCCAATTGCTGCTGTAGCTGTTGCTTTGAACCCGAAATCATAAAAATTGGTCAGTCCTCTCATAAGATGTATAGCAATAACATTGTGAATTTTAAATGCCTGTACAAAAATGTCTGGAAACCTCTTGAATGTGCCTTGTGTATATTTACATAAGTGTGTGTGTGTAAACTTTAGAATACATTAATATCTAACAAATTAATAATCATAATTATATATATATTTATTTATTAGCTCATGTATATTTATATACGAATATATATTTCTTCAATGATATATTTATTTTGTAATAATTTATAGATAATTTCTTGTATTTGCAAGAATCATTGGATTATTTGCGTAGTATGCATATGTAATAGTTTTACATAATATCTATCTCTTGCCTTTTTTGGCTTTCGGTTTTGTTTGGCTTTGTTTTATGGCACCGCAACCATTTTAGGTCATTAATGCCAAATCCATTTTTATACATATAAACAACATTGTCAAGCAACTTAGTTTAGTATAAGTATATTTTTACACACATTTTCAATGTCAAAAACAGTTCTGCTTCAAACAATTCAGTGTATCATAAGTACACATTGTAGTTCTATTTGATCCATAGATAGAACCCTATCAGGTGCTACCACTCCGGGCAAGGAAACGATGGCTATGAATGGGTAATCCTCATTCGCCAAACCTTCAGCCTTACTAGAACCTCACCATCAGATTTTTTTAGTGTCATATCTAGGATATTAATTGTGGTGGGATTACTCCTCTACAGAGAAGCAGTTGAGGTATTCTGTGGCTCCAGCCAACTGGATTACCTTTATTTCTTTTTCTTTTTTTCTTTCAGTGTTAGATTATTTTCTTTGTTAGATGTATTAATAGGTCATCAAAATAGATTATAAATAGATATACATCTCCTTCAAAGACTTCGGTGACAAAGTCAAAGAAATAACTACCACTATTAGATGAGCGAACTATTTATTCCATGTTTTTGTTTTGAATTATTATTATAGCTGTAACTGTTTCTCTAAATCGTATCATTGAGTCATATACGTGTGGTGCTTGAGTGTCCATTCAGCCACACACATCCACATATATAAATTGCCGAAAAATAATCTCTTAAATAAGAGTTTGACAAAGACTTCTTATATATCTATATTTAGATGTATGTTAGAAAACCCAGACAGAAATATGGAGTGTGTGCGTGCTTGAACAAAAAGCAATGCGACCAATAAGCATTAGTAAATCATTTTATTAATTTATCGACCTCGACGGTTTTTGACTTAAGTTCATCATCTCGTATCATTTATTTAAAGAATCTTTATGTTGCATATCCCTTGCGTGTAGTACGGGTTTTTGTCAATACGTTCCTATTTTGATCTTTTATGCTGGTCCATGACCATCTTTTCATCTTATTCTTTTATTGTGCTGCTCTGTGTCTTCTCTCGGCGCCTGGTCGGTTCTTCTCGTCACCATTTTCGTACTTTGTTCTGTTTATTTCTGTAATCCATCGACTATTGGTTTACGAGCTTAACTGCAACCTCATAGTACGCGAGTTAGAAATTAGTTTACATTATTATGTTTCACTTTCTAACTAATATTCTCGAGAAAGTTCGGAACCCTCTTATCCTCCATCATAAGCTGCGGATTAAATAGTACCACTCGGACTAGCAGGAAGAGGCATTGGTCTCTACTTGAAGGCAAAAAGAAAAAAAAAACAGAGTCCATATTTTGTAAACATGGAGGAGCCATCTCCTCTCTAAGAAGAAAGCCACTTAAATTAGTAGACCAGTTACCATACTTCAGCAGCAACATCTCATCGACTGAAAGTCAATAAACACCTAAGGAAGGTTTGAGATGCAAGTGACAGGTTAACACACATATAGAAATCTTATCTATCCGAGAAAATAAAACGTGTTTTTTCATAGCAGGTAGATGTACCAATACTACTCCATTGATGTACCACATGGACGCTAACAAAACGCATGGAGAAAATGCTTGATAGGAATCACACAAGAATACTACATGCTGTTTTAAGAAAATTCTAGAAGCATCACCCCAGCCAACAGCAGTTGCACGACCATCTATCACTCATCTTACAAACCGTATAAGTAAACGAACAAGATATCTGGCTAAGTATCGGAGAAGTAAGGACGAATTCATTAACTGCGTTCTTTTATGGACTCATATTTGTGTGCCATTGTTCCTTGACCAGCAAAGAATTACATATATCAACTTTGTGTAGATGCAGGATGTAGTCTAGGGATTACCTTGCAAGAACGATGGATAAAAGGGATGGATGGCAAGAGAGAGACACAAGAGACTCCGCGCTGTCCGCACTATTTGATGATGATGATGATGATGAAGGTTCTATAAAGGCGGCATAGCCATTAGATTTCCCACAAAGGTTGGTATGTCTTTAAATAAAGAAACGAAATGAACTAACGTTGCATGGATAACAAACAATACGGATATACTTTTATCATGTGCACATTACTGTATTATCAGCGAAACTTCTCCCTCACTCTCTACTTGTGGAAAATGTGTGAGCTGGGCATAGTTGGAAAAACCTTCTCTCGTAGGTGTTTTATCACTGACTAAAATTGAAATCTATATTTTCAGTGTCATCTGATCACCTGACGTAAACGAATTACAGCCATGGATTCAAACAATCCCTAGGACGCCCCCATCACTCACATGAAATTACTCCACTGTATTTTTACAGACCGTTTAAGGGTCAGAGCTTAGTCAAACTAACCTACATTTCATATCAACAGTTGATATCGCCAATCTGTTATATAACATTTAGACTTCAAATATATAAATTTCATGAGGTATTTAATTTAAAATCATACTAGGTTTAAAATGAGCACCGTTGTTTATTAAAAGTGAACCTTCTTAATATGCCACTAGATAATAAGAAAGTGGTTTGAATTTCAAAATCTAGAAATAATTTTAACTACTATCTTTTTTTTTCAATCGAAGATATATTACGTAAAAAAATTACTTTAAGTTAATGAGAATTTTAATTATTATTTTACTCCTTGCGTGTTTTTTACACCTGTTTTAACTTTAGATTTTTCACAAAATTCCGAGTGACAGCAAATCACCTCAAATCTCCAAGACTCTTTGAAGTATTCTTCTTAACTTTAAGAGTGGCGTTGTCTGGATGGTCTCGATTCTACTTCTGATCTGCCATTAATCCCCAGTCTCTTATCTATGCACATGAGGAACCTTCCAATCCCACCAACTAGAAATTGGTATCATAGTTACACTAATATTGTATCTTACTATTATTGAATTTTTTGCATCAGTTTTGCCAGGTAGTTTTACATAAATATTTGTGTTAAAGTAAGTGTAGGCAGGACTCAAGGACATTTCTAAATATTCTAGCTGATTTTAACAACATTCTCTTTGGATAGTTTAGATTCTTTCTCTGATCTCATGTTCCCCTGGCTCTTTTCCAAGATTTTGGGAACTATTCCAAGGGCTCTAAATGATTACCAGTACTTAGCGCCTTGAAATTTTTTCACACGCGTGGTAAATTTCAACGTCTAGCCGCTTGTGTGTTCATAAAGCTTCGCATACTTCAGGCACAGACAAACTAACCGTAAATTGCGGAGTAGAGGTCAACCTTACAAAAATCTCTACAAGATGTGCTGTCAATTTATTCGGCATGGCTAAAATACAAATTTTTATCACAAAGTATTCAACCATTGATAAAGGTTTGGATATTAATTCAGTCGTATTATATCTATAAACAGGTTTATAGATATTTTTTCTGTCGAAGTATACTATGTAATATACGGTAATCAGCTTAATTAAGTTTGTGAGTTCAAATTTCTAATTCAACGAAAGATTTCTGTTCTTTCACCTAATGTGTTCCTTGATAATTGTATTTATAGTTTTCCACATTGAAAAAAAAAAAAAGTTTAACCGACTTTAGTATTTTCAGAATACTTCTTTTTATAAGCATATATTAGGCTCGTACTACAATTTTCAGGATTATACGAAAAATCATATCTTCATTTATATAGCTTTATAGCAAACTTATTAAGTCATCAAGGAATATACAACTCTGGGAGACGAATTTGAAGTGCGCTTATCTATTTGTAAAGATACGTTTATTATTTTTAGGGCCACAAACATGACCCCAAATTGCTTCCGGAAATGATTTTTCTTCATAAAAATGGTATGAGTTTATATCATTTCCTTATGCACAACAGTAATATTCCTATTGGGACGTTTGTCACAGCTCTCTTCTGCTTGAAATGCTGCTTATTTTTCACTATTATCTAAATCTGATTCTCTCTGAATAAGTGACTGTTGTGTTATAGATATTGATGATATTGGAGAGTGCATATTTTGTGTTCATGTCACTCGACTGGGGCTATAGTCTTCTATAGCCCCAGTCGAGTGACATGAACACAAAAGCGACAGCAACTCTGCAGAGAGTCAAGAGCAACCCCACCGCGAGTGTCCTGATATGACACTAAACACACTGATGGTGAGGTTCCAGTAATGCTGGAGCTTTGGAGAATGAAGAGAACCTCTTTATTGCCATCACTCCCAGGTCCATTCTGGTCCGCAGTGGTTGCACCGGAAAGCAATCTCTCGATGGGTTAAATTGAACTAATCTTCGTACTAAAGCTAGAATAAATTACTTGCAATAGAACTGTTTTGATATTTAAACTGCGTACTGATGCTAAATTGAATTTTCTGAAATAGAACTGTTTTTCATATTCAAACTATTACGCTGAATTGAATTTTTCGAAAGAGAACTGGTTTGGCATTTAACTGTGTATGTACAAAAGCGATTCTTATACTAAAGTGAATTGTTCGAATTATAACGTTTTGATTAAACTGGATATCTTGAAATAGAAACGTTTTTGACAATTAAACTGTGTACACATGCTAAGCAGAATTGTTTGAAATAGAACTGAATACTTCTATAAAAATAGATTTGATATTAAATAACCTACAAAAGTGGATATGCCATAAACACCAACCAACCATCATTTTCAACATCTGTTTTCAGAAGCCAATGCGATAGACAACTTAATCATAGTTGCACGGTTTTCAGTCGCTTTTCTGATGACATTATCTACCTATCATAACAGACAAAACAAAACACTAAACTTATTACCAGCAAACAAATAAAATACAAAATTTAATTTCACACATTGTCCTTATACTAAGTGAAAGGGATATTTATGACAAAATATTATTTTAGAGTATTCCATAATGAAAATATTCCCGCATAAATACATCATTTAAAATTCTTAAATGAGCTTTAATTTTGAATATGATGATATAACACAAAATTATGTTTTGGACTTTCTTCATGTCACTCAAACGTGACTTTGTCCAGTCGGCTTGGGCTGTTGAATACACTGACTGTACCTCTGCAGAAGGGTACTTCCCCCGCCCCGCATTGCCATTGCTCCCAGGTCCACTCTGGCTCGTAGTGGTAGCACCTAACAGGGCCCAATCTATGGGTCAAATAGAACTAAATTACGTACTTATGGTAAACTGAATTGATTGAAATAAAACTGCTTCTGACATTGAAACTGTACTACGCTGAATAGAATTGTTCAAAATAGAACAGTTTTGACATTTAACTGTGGTTAAACAAAACCTATACTTATTCTAAACTTAATTGTTTGAATTTGAACTGTTTGACTAAACTGAATTGCTTGAAATAGGGATATTTTTCACAGTTAAACTAGGTTCTTATGTTAAACTGAATTGTTGGAATAGAACTGCTTATTTGTATAAAAATGGATTTGGCTTTAAATAAACTGCAAGATTTGATAAGCAAAAAACCCGAACAAATCAAACGTGGCAATATTGTATATATGGATATGGTGTTTTTTTATGGCATATCAACCCTTGTGGTCTACTTTGAGCCAAATCCTGTTTATACATACATATTATATAACTGATTTGTTAACTAACAGTTTGAATGTAACACTTTTAAACGCGCAAAAGCTTATTTGTTTGTACAGAGTAAAAATCTATTGCTCTTTATTGTTTGCACACAAATATTGCGACATCTAGTGAGAATTGAACGTACTACTCTCTTGTAACGAATCTTTATACTAAATGGTCACTAATACTCTACATATTTCTTTTAGGAATCTTATCATATTTACCAACTCCTCCACACCGGCAGGATAGGACACAAGGTCAATTTTTAAGCGGAGTTTAACAGGTTTGAATTCAGAGTTTTCCTTCTCCTAGACTAATTGCCTTAACAAAGCTTGAGAACCTAGTCTGCCCTACTTTTTACACATAGCTGGAGGGGGAATATTTGGATTCATACCTTTCCCAAGAGTATTAGTGCTATGTGAAATGTAATCAGTCTCGTCCAGGATTTGAACTCGTGTCACCGTGTCCATTTCCTACGACGATAACCATTACACCACGAGCACCTCGAGTGCACAGGCAGTAGGGCTTATAATATGCTGAATGTATTCCTTGAAGAAAAGCGAAAAACCTGTTGCACAGGAATACATAATAGCTCTGTGGATGGTAAAAGAATCGTTGAGTCCATCTTATTAAATAGCTTTCAGACAGACAGTGAGTTAGTGTTGTATAACCATTATAACCATTACACCACGGGCACCTTCTTTTAGGAATCTTATCGTCACAATCCAATAACTTAATAAGATACTGTGCTGTATTATTCAGGATTCGATGAGCAGCTTGTTAATTCAAGGAACTACGCTAAAAGCCAATTATATACTTATGCACTCTATATGTAATCATTAGTTCAGCATCAAGCAACGACCCATTAAATTCTGGAAAACATTTGAAGATTATATATATATATATATATATATATATATATATATAAACAAAAGCTTTATATTTTTAAAATGTTAAAACCTGAAATTTAAGATTTAAATGAAGCCCTCAACCCAACTGAGCAACTAATAGAAAAAAAAAAAAAACACATACAGAGACCCACACACGAACACACACAAAACTTCACACGATAAATAAGGGGATATTTTGAAAAAGCATAATCCTTTTTTTCCGATTTTTTTTTCATAAATGTATACTTTGCATTATTTGGAATTGGGTTACTATAAAAAAAAATAATTTTAATCTCGCAAAAATATTTGTTTTGCGGCAAATAAAAATGATGGAAAATGAAACAGTGCTCCAGGCTTGAATAGAAGTTTGTCATCAAATATTCGGTGTTTGAGAAGTGTAAACCTACTCGAGTACATTTATTGATTGTACAGCAGACTATTTGAAAGGACATGAATCTTTCATTTATTCTTCAATTCTGTTTTGGGTAGATTCAGCTACACTCTCGATATTTTTAACACACCTACTCAATTCATATGTATCAGATAATATTTTCCCAACGTATCTATTAATGATGATATTAAAAATGAAACTTTTCTATAATAAATACAATACAATGACTATGCATAGTACACGCACTACAGGTAGTATTACGCAGTGAAAAGATATACCCAACATTTCCTTCTGGTGTTACGTGGTGCCTTCAATAAGTGTCCAGACTTTTTTGAACAGACATTTAAAATTGTCGTAGACTCTTGAAAATTCAGTATGTTATTGCTATACATGTTATCAGTTGATTGACCAATTTTTATTATTTCAGGTTCAAATGAACAGCTACACCAGCAATTGGAATACTCCCTATTAACGTCTGATTGTCACAGCTTGTGATTTTCAAAAATGCAATCTGGACGTGAGGACACTTTAGAAGAACGATATGCAATAAAATCCTGTTTTAAACTTGGAGAAAATGCCACAGAAACGTATGGAATGCTTCAGACTGCTTTTGGAGCATCTTGCATGAATCGAGCGTCAGTTTTTGAGTGGCAAAAGAAATTCAAGGAAAGGCAGGGAGTCTGTGAGGGATAATGAAAGGTGTGGGAGGAGTTAGGAAGTCAATACACCAGTGTTGATTGGCCAAAGGATTAAGGTTAGGGTTACTATGTTGAGGTTTTAAGGGAGTTCATGAAGAGATTCCATTGGAAGAGGCCAGCACTCTTCAAATTGGGTCAGTGGCATTTCCACCTGGACAATGCACCAGTCCAAAACTCCATCCTTGTCACGGACTATTTGACCAAGATAGACATCAAGACCGTTCCCCACCGTCCCTATAGTTTAGACCTTGCTCCCTGTGACTTTTGGTTATTCCCTGAGCTCAGAGGCTGTTGTTATGAGATAATTGAGGAGATGAAAGAGGCTGTGACGAAATTCATTGATACGCTCACACAAGAGGACTTCCATGGGGCCTTTGAGAATTTGTTCGAACGGTACAACTAGTGCATTGCAGCCGGAGGAGATTACATCGAAGGGGACAAGAGTTTCATGTGTGTTCTATCAATAAAAGTGCCCATACGAAAAAAGTATGGAAACTTATTTAATGATCTTCTAAAAAATCAGAAATGTAATATCTTTTAAAATATGTAATATCGTGTGAAAATTTCAGAATTAAGAAATTTTACAGAAAACTACGTAAAATACTAAAATGGATAGCTTTACAAAGTTGTTTGGAGTACTGTCATCATTGTTTGTATTGCTTTAGTTTCAGCCACTTTCTTCTACAGGTTTCTGTAGAAAAAATTCACTTCTTTTTTTCTTTAGGCTAATATCACTATACCAAAGAAGCGAAAGAAAAACGAATCCAAAATTTGGGAAATCTCATGGAAAGATAGTTCTTCTCAACAGGAGAGAGTATGAAGCGTCTATGAAAAAATATCTCTGATAATTCCTATTGATACGCACTATCAACTCCTTAGTAAAGAAATAATGTTTAGATATAATAACAAATTTCTTATTCGACAGATATGATTAAAATAAAAACTGCAATAGATGTTCTTAAATACTCATAAATTTGTACGAAAAAGATTTTAGGAGAAAGAATATCTAAGAAAAGTTTCATTTTTTTTGTTTAATAGCATATAAACCTTCTTGGATTATTTCATATCAAAACCATCCTTCTGAAAAAACAATAGTACTACTATTTAACCCATAGCTGGGAATAAAGGTGTTAATACCTTTCCTGAGTATTTGAGGCTGAATATGAATGTAATTGCATAACTGGATTTCGAACTCAGTACGGTGTCGCAGTACAGAAACTTAGTCAGTACGATCCCTCCATAATAAATCTAGGACTTTAGATTCCTGAATATTGAAGCCTTATGGTGAGTAACTTCATTAACTCATCTAAAACACAGGTGTTTGGTGGGAAAACTACCCCTCATCGATATCCATGAATTGGTGAATTATCCAAAATTGTCCAGAGCACTTTCAGACCTTTCATAAGCCATCATCAGGAGTTGATTGCCTGTGCAAAGAGTGTTTTTAAAGAGTTTTGAAAGTTTTTGCTTTTTATAACATAATAAAACAACGCAAACGCTGAGTTGGATAAAAATGAGATGCGGATGAATTAAAAAAAACAGAACGCAATCATTGGAAATAGAATATTATCAAGAAAATGTGGTATATATATATATATATAAAAAAAAAAAAAACGCTCGGTACAATTTTGGTAAATTGATCCACTAATTCCAACCCGAAACCAAAACACTTTTCAGGAAACTTGAAAGGATCGTAATAAAATTATATAGACACAATGTGTCTTCATTATTTAATCAATTATATATAACTTCTATGCTAAAATGCCAAATGGGCAAGACTGTTCTTCAGTGATTAAAGCAAGTTTAGTTTGACTTATGTCAAGGAGTATATCAGACAGGTTCTTTGCCAAATGTGATTAATTGAATTTGGAGTTGGGAGTGTATCGGTGTAGAATATGGTTTCTGGGAGCTGGTGTTCGGCCATTCATTTTTGACAGACTAAAAATATGGAGCAGCATATCAGATTAATATTGAACAACATGTTCTTTCTTTCTGTTTTTCTTGTACTTTGATCCAAATAATATCACATATCATACTGCAAAAAATTTTAAATAATTCATTGAAGCCAAAAACGTAAACGTCATAGTATGACTAATTCAAATTCTAGATCTCAATCCAACTGAAAATATTTGGAATGTCAGGGTAGATAAATTAATGGAAGTGGCTAATATCCAATAAAAAATGTTAGTGAAATAAGACAAAATTACGACTGTATAACATGACAAATTAATGAAAACATCTATTTATTGATGAGCAGAAGATATTAAATATCTTGCTCTGTATATGGGTAATTAATCATTAAGTATGAATATGAAGTGAATACATTTGTTAACTTACACGAGTATTTAAAATATTAATCTCGTATACTGAACACTGAACATTTTTATCAAGAGAAAAGATTTGTTTATTTATTCATACTTTGACCATCATTTGAAAATTTGAGATGATATAGATAAAATGTATATTCAAAAAAATCGCGGCAATTTCTATTATGATCGAATAAGGAATATCCTATTTGTCATTAGATTTAAAATGTAGTTCAATAATATTGAACAATCCTAATATTTTAATATTAACTATATTTCCATATTAGTTTTTTGATAAATTAATTTATATCTGATGTGTACATTTAGAAATAATACATATCGTACTAGGTCATCTCCTTAGATGAAGGAAATGTTTATCCATAGCTGCAAGGTTAATAAGAAACGAAATTGTTCAGTGGCTCTATACGTAATGGAACAGGGAAGCTAATTTGACAAAGTGCCTGCGAATAGAATGAACGCCAAATTGTTATTAACTGCTTCGTTGTTAAAAGGAATAAACAGACACACACACACATGTAATTATACAAACATACATTTATGATTATGCATATTATTATATAATTATGCATATATACATAGACATTATACAAAGCATTATTGCTGCTTCCACTAATTGCCATACCAATGAATCTACCTTAACTAATACATATATAGCTACCTTAAAATCTCTATCTTCTAACCACAACATTTATGTATTACCTTCTGACAAAGGTGGTGGTATCGTTGCTATTGATTGTTCTGACTATTTCTGTTATATATCCATTATACATATACATTTACATAATAAAAGCGGAAACATAGTCAACAATAACGACGACTTCAATGAACGAACGAACATACTTCTTTATAAAAATATACCTCCCACACTTTATTCTCAAAAGGGTTGATGTTGGTTGTGTGGGAGAAGTGATTTGGAAACGGGAACAGACTGCTACATATTGACCCCAAGTTCTTCTGACCATAGCAGCACTTCTTTCGCATTCTGGCTGGGCTGCTCAACCGTTGGTCATTGAGGGCTCAAAGCCCTCTGTCTGCCGCTGGTCCTCACGCGGGTATCTTGTCTCCAACTGACACCAACTGCGACTGAAACTGACTGACCCAAGCCGTCTGTAGCACCTGATTATATAATTAACTCACATCCACCTGCTTCCACTGTTCCTCCGCTTGTTTACACAGGTGTATGTCTTGATTGACGACTAGGTCGAGGGTCAATATGTAACATAACCAAACTTAATGGATATACTTGAAGATAATTGCATCTATAACCAGATCCCCCCTACAAACTGTTTTAAATAATATTAATGATCTGAATAATTCTAACAATTATCTAGTCTCAAAAGAGGGCAAATATATATTAGCTTGTATATATATATATATGTATATATATATATATATATATGTTCATAGTTATATCAATATCTACATATGCATATAAATGGTTTTATATATATATATATATATATATGCAGAGAGAGAGAGGTTGGTTGTTTGTATTTTATGGCATATCAACCTTTGTCGGTTATTTGATGCCAAATCTATTTTTATACAAATAATCAGTGCTAGCTTAAACAATTTAGTTTAGCTTGACAACGCAGTTTAATCGTCAAAAACATTTCTATTTCAAGCAATTCAGTTTATTCAAACAATTCAGTTTAGCCTAAATACAGCTTCAATCTCAAAAACATTTCTTTTGCAAACAATTCAGTTTTTTTATAAGTACGCAATTTAGTTTTATATGACCCTAAAGTAGAACACACACACACACATATATATATATATATATATATATATAGTAACATGAATACCTGAACTTACATATACACACACAGCACAGCAGATGTGGCTGTGGAATCCTGTGGCTTTGTTGAATGTGTTGTATCTCTTTATTGCTCTCGCTCTTTGTTCCCTCAGACCAAGAATTGTAGGAACAGATACTGTCCTATGTATGAGTTTAAAAGAACCGTTTTACATTTAAAATGTATGCCAAGTAATGACACGTTAATTTCAATTGGTAGAAATAAAAATCTTTCACCATTCAACTGTGTAACCAACTGATTCTTCAACTGAATTCTTTGTGATACAAATCAATACGTGCAATCATTAAACTGTAAGTAAACAAATATTTTATGTTGAATAGTATTATTAGTATTACTTAACAATACATGAAACTCTTTACCTATGTGCCAAAATTGAATTAAGTTGATAGAATAATTACTGCTAGATAGCAATATTTGTAAATAATATAATTGAGTAAAAACAATATCAATACTAGAGTGCAATCTAATCATTCAAACTCATTTTTAAAAAAACAAACCAACAAACTTTTCCCGTACAAATCACATTTGTATATCCATGTAAATGCAGGGAAATAAATGGTTGATGTTAGATTGTTCATATTACATATAATACATGAAATCATTTAACCGTGTGTATAAAAATGATTAACAGTGGATAGAAATACTCCTGTTTGATCGAAATACTTGAAACTATCACACTGTGAGCCAAAAGAATTCAATGAGCTCAGGCTCATTACTAAATGAGTTTAAAAATTATATATATATATATATATATATATATATATATATATATATATATAGATTAGTAGGATTTGACATTGATTAACCTAAAATATTTGATATTCCATATAATCCAACCAAATCAAAATTATATACGCACATACAGACACACACACACACACATATATATATATATATATATATATGTGTGTATATATAGACATATGTATGTATGTACTCATATACATATATATATATATATATATTTGTGTATATATATAGACATATATACTTTATATACTCACATACATACACAAAGGTATAGATGCATATATATATATATATAGATATTATATACATACACATTATATATATATATATATATATATATATATAGAATTAACTTAAATCGCTAGTCGAAAATCTTCTACTAAAGTTTCACCTTAACGGATCGTCAGGAAGTTTCGCCTACGTAGGCGAAACTTCCTGACGATCCGTTAAGGTGAAACTTTAGTAGAAGATTTTCGACTAGCGATTTAAGTTAATTCTATATTTGGCTCCATTGTTTAATGTTGAGCACTTTAGTAATTGTAGCATTGCAGTATTCGCGGAGGGTTTTTTGGTTTTCTTTTGGCCACTGACTTAGTACCCCTTGATTTTTTTCAAGGAGTAGAACGAGGTTGGTCTTTTCTTTCTTTTTTACCCAAAAAACTTTTTTCTTTTTCCTCTGGACCGTGACTCGAGACATTTTTTCTCTTGTCCCTGGGCAGGGGTTTTTTGGTTTTTTTCTGATACCGTGATTACTGGTAGATATTTGATTAGTAATATATATATATATATATATATATATATAGAGAGAGAGAGAGAGAGAGAGAGAGATAGATAGACATTATATACATACACGGACACATTACATATATATATATATAGACATTATATATATACACAGACTATATATATATATATATATATATATATATAGAGAGAGAGAGAGAGAGAGAGAGATAGATAGACATTATATACATACACGGACACATTACATATATATATATATATATATAGACATTATATATATACACAGACTATATATATATATATATATATATATATTATACAAACATATATACCTGGAAATATCTATTCACATTTGTTAATTTCACAGCAAAATGTGTTGCATCCTCAAAGTTCAATATTTCTATGTTTTATTTGACTATAAATAACCAAGAATTTATAACACTGACGTATATAAAACATGTATACCCTTAGTGCAACTACTGTTATCATAAAAAGTGAAGTCATTGAGTACACTCTCTCCTTTTTATCCCATGCAAATGCCTATGGGAAATGCATGAATATATTTTTCTCCGTCTAGCCATCCGTAAATATTAGGCCTCACTGTTTTTTTAGCCTTCGTCTCGCAAACAGTCCAAGTGAAGGAAAGCTTTGCATCCAAGCCATTTACTCTGCTTTTTATATCATCCTGTTCATGTTGATGGGCTTATTTAAATACAGACTTGCAATCTCAACAATGCACGGCAGATGTAAATGGTGTAATGGTTAAAACGCTGGACTGCGGAATTGTTGTAAATGAGTTCGAACCCTAGTCGCGTTATTAAATTTACTTTGGGAAATATATGAACCGCTCTTATCTTCCCATCTACGGGTTAAATATTACCATTACTGTCCTTATCCAAAGGTGGCTTTGGCATTAAATACCCGACAAATTTTGATATGCCATTAAACAAACCATACTCACCCCGCCCTGTTCTAGCACATCTCTCCTCATATCGTTTCGTACATATCTATCTGATTTTTTTTCTTAAAGTCAGTACATTTATACACAAAAGAAAAACAGAGCCATGTTTTCTGTAACACCAAACGTGTGTCTCTCGTGGATGCGTTATCTGATGTGGCCGGCCACGCATGTGCAAGGGTGTCACCTTTTGTCACATTGATAAAATGCTTCTAGCCTTCCCGGTGACGTCGACTACACTCTGTCGACGGACATTGTGTCAGCTAAGATGTTTTCTCAGGGACGATAACAAAATCAGCCTTTTATTTACCCAACCCTATCCCACTAACATGCCTTTAGCTGCAAGAGGCCATATGTGGCCATTGATGAAGTTTTTAGCTTCGGATGTTTTCAAATATTGCCTCTATTTTTGTCCATACGCAAGACTTTGGCTAGTTGAGTCAAGACGCGACACAGTGACGACATTGATAATAGCACTTATTATTTACTTATTTATTTATACTGAAGGCAGAGATAACAACCCTTTCGAAAAGATGGATACAGGCGACATTCTTTAGGCTCTTTACATCTTCATTTTTGTTGTCTTCTGCTAATTTTAGTTCTTCTATTCTCTTTTTATTCGCTTTTTAATATTATTTTTTCCTTTTCAATTCGCTTCTTTCTTTTTTTCTAATAGTCTCATTTATTCTTTTTCTATTGCTTTCATTTTTATTATTCACTACTTCTTACTTCTATTTTCTTAGATTTCCTTCTTTTATCTACTTCTTTATCAATTTCCTCGACTTTATTCATCTGCTTCCAAAATTTTCTGATATGTTATTGTTGTATTTTTCCCCTTGTTTTCCTTCCCCTTCCTGTTTGGACTTTTTTTTCTGCATTTTCATCCTCTTTCCTTTTTATATTATTTTTTCCTCTTCTACATGTTTCTTTTTTGTGGACTTTTTCTTTCTTTTTCCGTTGCTTTAATTTTAATACTTTTTCTTTTATTTTCTCATTCTACCTTATTTTCTTTTTAAAATTCTGTACAATTTTCCTCATCTTCATTTTTTTGCTTCGACTACTTTCTTCCTATATGTTTTCATGTTATATTTCTTCCTCTTATTTTTTAAATCTTTTTTTCTTGTTATTGTTTTTTCTTATGTTCATCTCTATTTTACATTTTTTATTCTATTTCTTTCTTTATTCCATTCCATATTGTTTCTTTCTTTTTTCTGGATATTCTATTTTGTTTTTCTGTTGCTTTCATTTTTATCATCGTTTCTCCCCTTTTCAACTTTTTCTTCTAATCGCTGTGATTCCTTTCCTCACCGTTTTTTTTTTCTTTGGCGACTAAATTTTGAATTCTTCTTTTTCTTCTCTGTGTACGTTTTAAAAATCTCCAATAAGTTAATGCCAAAAATCCCATGCGCAAGTATTCTTGACCCTTTTTAATTAGTCTGACATTCTTATTGACAAAGATGATCGGCAATGTATGATAATGGTGCGGAGAGGTATTTTCTTGTGGCTTTTTGTGATTTATTTTCTTGGTTTCCTGGTGTTACAACTTTATTCCAAGTAAAATGGACTCTAGCACACCGAGTTCAAATCCCAAAGGCAATTTTTTCACTTCACAATCTCTTAGGATATGTAACAATACAAAAATATGTACATCTATTTTATGTATTTATACGATATTATTTTTTTTAAATAATTAAAACAACACAGACTATAGACTATGTAATAAAATAAATGAAATACTTTCAGATTTTGACATTAGGAATAGCTATCAACAGCAAGAAAGGAGTTTGGTTAAATCTGTCGTTGAAAAAATTAATAGTGGGAGTAGCTTTCTAGCAGACCAAAGGGTGATGATGAAAGAAAGCAAAAATCTGGAACATTGCCCAGGAATAGAGAAACGCGTGGAACATGAAGGTTAGGGCCGTGATCGTAATAGTTGACGCATTTGAAATCGTGCCAAAAACCAAAGACAAAATTAGAGGAATTCGAGATTTGAGCAAGTTTTGAGGTTGTCTGGACCACAAGTCGGTTGAGATTCTGAGTCTTGATGTCACTTAATATCCACTGGTAACAATCAGACATAGGATGTGAAAATAACGGAAACCCCACAAGTAAAAATGGAGTGACTGAAACAGAAAGCAAAGCAACTTGTCTAGATGTATATAGAAAATAAATATAGGAACAGAAAATGTTTGATGGAAAGTATCCCCCAAAACATTAGTGAAACAGACGTAGATCAACTGAAGGCCTATCAGTGTCTAAGATTAAAGCGGAGACGGACGGAGGATTTTGATTATTGCGTGATAGAATCAGAGTTTCGGGATGAGTTCCAATTGCCATTATAAAAATAATAGAAAATGTCATCGATGTAAAATCTGTAGAAAATACGAAAAAAATAGTGATCACATTATCTCTGGCTGTCCTGTTACGGAAAGAACAGATTGATGTCATATCTGTGTAAGAAGAGGAACATCGCAAGAGAAAAAAACAGTCTTAGACATGAGGACCTTTTTATAACGTAATTTTAAAGTTGTTCGAGTTTTGATTAAAAGATAATACTTTTTAAAACTTTCTTTGGAGAAAATTGAAAAAAAAAAAAAAGTAATCTAAATGTGATAAGTTTATTAAGAAGAAAATTCAACGTTAAATGATTTTGGTTTCAACTTTCATCAGGTCTTTAACAACGATGGATGTTTGATAAAAATTTCTTTATAAACGTCCGAAAGGACGAAAAACATTTTTTGATATTTAGCTATTATTGTAAAAAATATATTTTCCCTATTCTTTATGGATTGACTTTATGTTACTTTAAGTGGCTAACAGTCCAGTAAAATGATGTCTATTACAGTGTATTTAAGTAATTGATTAATTTGAATAGAATATAAACTCGTCTAGATTTATTTTATGCCTAAAGGTTGGATAATATTCTTAATACTATATTCATATTAAGATTTTTTTTGTAGCTGTTTCTTCAGATATTTTGTTTTTGTACACGATTCTATCGTATACAAATACTTTTTTCAATGGATCTGTTTGAACCCTCACAGTTACAACCACTTCGTGTTAGAGTAGACCTTAGAGTAATGGCAATAAAAGAGTATCTTACACTATGTACATCTGAACTGGAGCCTTACCATCAGATGCAATTTAGTGTTCTACGTATGAAACACCTTTTTTTGTGGGAGTGGTTTTTGTATCGTAGTAAGGCGGCCAATTACTAAACTCAAAGATAAGTAGGAGATATGAAAGAACAGTAAATAAGAGGGAAGTCAAATATTTGGTAATAGTATATATCTTCGATAAGGAATTTTTATACAACACTAACTCACTGTCTGTCTGAAAGCAATTTAATAAGATGGACGCAACCATTCTTTTACAATCCACAGGGGTATTCCTGTGCAACAGGTTTTTAGCTTTTATGCAATGGATACATTCAGCAAATTATAAGCCCCACTGGCCGTGCACTCGAGGTGCCCGTGGTGTAATGGTTATCGTCGTAGGAAATGGACACGGCGACACGAGTTCAAACCTTGGACGAGACTGATTGCATTTCATATAGCACTAACACCTTGGGAAAGGTATGAATCCAATTATTCTCCCTCCAGCTATGGGTAAATGGTAGGGCAGACTGTGTCCTTCAGCCTTGGTAAGGAAACTAGTCTAGGAGAAGGAAAACTCTGAATTCAAACCTGTTAAACTCCGCTTACAAATTGACCTTGTGTCATATCCTGCCCGAGCGGAGGGGTTGGTAAATATTATAAGCCCCACTGCCTGGGGGACATTCAACTAAGAAGTGGTATATTTTCTTTTTACCAGAATAACGTAAAAAAAATGACCACAACGGACAGAAAAGTGATTAAAAAAAGAAAAAAAAAAGAAATTAAACTTATGCACTAATTCTATTTTTATCTCTTGTCTTCGTGTTCTGAGGTATTTACAAACCCTTCTGCACGAGCAGAATATGACACAAGTTCAATATTCATCGAAGTTTAGCGGTTTTGAATAGAGAGTTTTTTTCTTCGTCCACTTGTTATACCAAGGTTAAAGATCCCAATGAGCCTTACTGTTACTTGTCAAGAAACTTCTCCGACTCGTTTACTGTCGGTGAACGTGACAAGCTTTTAGTCCCGACCCTTTTACCTACGCATATCGCCCGGACAAAGCCAAGCGTATTGCTAGTATTTGGTCGGACAATATTTTATTTCGTGATGTCATTTAACCATAAGCGAACTGGGAAAACTATGACAGATTTTCGAACGAGTCGAAAACGAAGACAACACGTCATACACAATTTACAATACTAATTCCTTTATTATCAACCCAAAAAATGCAGACATGTATACGAAGTAAAATAGTCTTAGCGGGAAAAATAAAAAATGCTTATATTTAAACAATTTTGGGATAAATCACCAAGAATTTTTCTGGTGATGATGTGTGTACAAAATTTTTTCATATGCTTTGCGTGCAGTAGGAATGGGGTAAGCAAAAAGATGAAACAACATTAAAATTAAAGCATTTCTTACCTCTCTCTCTCCTTTTCTTTTATCCTTTATATATTTATATATATATATGTCCCTTTTTTCTGGTGTCGCATTTCACCGACCGTTAATTTGTCTTACTTTTTATTCTGGTGTTGCGCTTCTCCGACCGTTAATTTCTTTCTTTCGTTCTTTCTTTTTTTCTTTCTGGGTACATCTTCAAATCGTTTCTTTTTCTCTGGTTTTTCTCGTGGTCAGTCGACGAACAAGATACTTACGCGGTTCTTATCCTTTTTCTGGCGGCCTTTTAATCTTCCCATATGATCTGGCCTGGGGAAGACCGTTTACACTTTGCATCACAGACACGTCTACCTGTTACGGGATCTCTTGGCACGCTGATTTGTCTTATTTTTCCACACTGAAGCTTCAACTTGCCCGCTGCCTCGTATCACATGGGTTTAGCCAATCGGCATTAAGCCTTCAAATAGGTCGCTTGTTGCTAGGGACTGCTTGTCAGTTCATATACCAATATAAGGAAAACTTGACAGTCAATCGGTCAGCACGCACATTTGACCCGAATCCAACTCTTCAGACTTCTCGTCTACTTCTGCAGGTTCGCGAGGGAAACAAGAGAGAGAGAGAGAGTCTATATTTATGAGTTAAATATAAATTTGACTATACCCAGGGTCCAAATTCATAACATCATGCTTAACTGGAGAAAATAGATTTGGATGCATACCTTTTGCACTGGTATTAGTGCATTGAGAAATGTCAACCTCGTCCAGGATTTGAATTCGGGGTGCCGTGCTCATTTCCTGCGACGATAACCGTTACACCACAAGCGCTTATCGTTCATGACAGATTAAAGTTTCTCAAAGTCTAATGGATCATAGAGTTTCTATGATGTAAGAGTCTGAAAACCCGTTCCCTGTCTCTATATTGAAGAGCTTCTTTTCTAGGGCACGTCCCAAAGAAGCATCCGATGCTCTCTTGTAATATCCATTGACAACTCTTTTTAGCTAATTTATTGGATTTCCACGTATATTTCTGAGTCACTATCATCGAATGGACTTACGTTCTTTAATAAAATATCACTCAGTGTCGCAGTATAAGTAAGTAAAGTTGGCAACCGTAGTCGAGGGCGAGCAGACGGCTCCCTTTTCAATAGCTACTACACTGAGGTGTAGGGGAGGGCGCTTCTTCTTTCTCAGGATTGCTCCACTTTACCTTTGATACTTACCTTGTATTGCTGAGTGTTAAACAAGGATGTATCAAGTACTATTTTTAAAGTCTTTGGTATGATGCGACTTGGAATTGAACCCAGGTCTCCCGAACCATTGGCGAGTACTCTACCCTTTAAAGAGCTAATATTTACCGAAATGTATTCTTAAAAACGGAATATTTTATCATCTGCGATACCAAAAGACAAGAAAATGTTTGCTGACTATTAAGGTTTTGATATATGATTTCATTTACTCGGTACAACTTTTTGATATGCCAAGTATATTATAATGATAATCATCATCAACGCGTGTCAACACTAAGGATTCCTTTGCCTCAGTCTTTCCACCCATCACTATTAGCCATCACTGCTGATAAGTTCTCTCAATGGCACACAGATAAATGTGACTTTCTATTGGTCGGCCAACACTACTCTGATCATTTGTAGGAGTTCAAAGGAGAACATCGCTAATGAATTCATCCTATCTTTACCAGCAGTGACCAGCATGTCTTTACTGCATGGTTTGCGAAATAGGAAATAAGTAGCCATAGAGCTTCTGTTTTAAACGGTGCTACTTTTAGCATTGGTTCAAATCAGCTCGCAATATTTCTCTGTAGGGCCCCATCCAACTTTTTCTCCAAGCAGCCATACTGTGATAATAATACGGCTACAGCTTGAGAGAATCCATATTTTATTCTCAGATAATAGGGTCATTAAATAAGTTTCCAGACTTTTTTCGTGTGGGCACTTTTATTGATAGTACACACATGAAACTCTAGTCCCTTTCGAAATAATCTTCTCCAATGCTCTTGTTGTACCGTTCCAACAACTTCTGGAAGGCCCCAATGGAAGTCCTCTTGTGTGAGCATGTCAATGACCTTCGTCACAGCTTCTTTCATCTCAATTGTCTCATAACAACAGCCTCTGAGATTTGGGAATAACCAAAAGTCACAGGGAGCAAGGTCTGGACTATAGGGATGGTGGGGAACGGTCTTGATGCCCATCTTGGTCAAATAGTCTATGACAAGGATAGAGTTGTGGACTGGTCCATTGTCCTGATGGAAATGCCAATGACCCGATTTGAAGAGTGCTGGCCTCTTCCAATGGAATCTCTTCGTGAACTCCCTTAAAACCTCTACATAGTAACCCTATCCTTAATCCTTTGGCCAATCAACTCTGGTGTATTGACTTCCTTACTCCCCCCACACCTCTCATCATCCCTCACAGACTCCCTGCCTTTCTTGAATCTCTTATGCCACTCAAAAACTGATGCTCGATTCATGCAAGATGGTTGAAAAGCGGTCTGTAGCATTCCATACGTTTCTGTGGCATTTTCTCCAAGTTTAAAACATAATCTTATTGCATATCGTTCTTCTAAAGTGTCAGATTGCATTTTTGAAATTCACCAGCTGTGACAATCAGGCTTTAGTAGGGTGTATTCCAATTGCTACTGTAGCTGTTCATTTGAAGCTGTAATCATAAAAATTGGCCAGTAATCCCATAAGATGTATAGCAATAACATACTGAATTTTCAAGAGTTTGCAAAAATTTCAAACGCCTGTACAAAAAAGTCTGGAAACTTATGGATTTCACCACGTATATCTAATTTCTATACGGTCAAAAACCAGTTAATAGCAGTTCATGATTTATCTATGCATATGTTAACTTCACTACAATATACTGAAACCGATGTTAACTGATTGTGATGTGACAGGTTTAATTTGCTTTTGAGAATATCGTAATTATAATTTTCGTCACAGCTGTCTAGATTGGGTTAATGAGAAATATCAGATTTTTGTAGTTTTCTCGGAGAACAGATCGATTTTTGAAATGACCAGGTGTGACTCTGTATAGCGAAAGCTCAAACATTTTATAGATTTCGAAGCTGGAGAAAGGTAAATTATAGATATAGGCTAATAGTAATGGAAATTTTTTTGGAGTTAGTAAGTCTAGAAGAAATTACCCATGACCTTGATTTCGGATGTATTTTCAAAGTCGGAATAGATTTGGATTATGGAGAAATGTATCTATTATAGCAGCATTTGCTGTCAAGAATTCTGTGCATGCAGAAACATAGTCAGCACAATAATGACGAACGAAACACAGTTCTTTTGAAAAATATATCTCTCACACTTTATTTGAAATGTTACGAAAGGGTTATGTGTGAGAGGTGAGTTGGAGACTGAACAAAACTGCAACATATTGACCCCCAGCTCTTCTGACTATAACAGCACTTCTTCCTCGTTCTCCTGGGCTGCTCAACCGGGGGTCCTGAGGGCCCAGCTGCTGCTGGGACCTGGTTCTCTCTCTGGCATCTTATCTCCAAACTCTGACTCCTACTAACTGAACTTGTCTGTCGCACCGGGTTATATCATTGTTTGACATCCACCTGCTTCTTGCGAGCGTCACATTTGCACTCAATTCAACCCATCGACAGTCAAGGTTATACCCTTATATCTTCGACCGGATGCACCTGTTATTTACCCAGGAGCTTTTCTTATACGACAGCTCGGTCGGGACGGAGGTCAATATGTTACATTTCTACTGCAAAGAAGAAGGTCTTTCTCGTATTAAGAGAAGTAGTGTAATAACACAATTTTGAGTGCAGACGGCTGAGATAACCAACTTTCATACGTATTCACCCATTAAGTGAATGATACAGTTAAGACCAATATGCGTCTAGCCAGTCTAAACGCTGTATTCTGTTTTGTATCATTATACATGCCATAGCATAGTTGATGATATTTCACTTGATATACTATGGTTAAGCTGAGTACATTCAATCAACTGGCATTATTGTTCTTCCAGAGAAAGAAGTGATTTATCCTTATCAGAAAATTCATCAACAGATATTATCATGGCTTATCGGTTTGTTAAACACTCGTCTCTTGGCCTATAAGAATCACAAGACTTTTTAAATTTTAGCTATGTGATCAATGAATGAAACTGTTCCTTTGGAAAAATGTCAAATTATAAACGTCAGAAATATGACGTATTTGGAGTGGAGTGGCAGGCGAGCATTCTACCACTGATATTGCTAACGACGTATATGAAGTGGTCTACTTATTGAAGAAGTTTTACTCTTTATCTGTGAGTCTAACCAAATGCCATCATGTTTAAAACTTATATTGCATATGTTTATATATAGTTCTCCGGAACAAAGAAATTCAAATATCTTAGCATTTTAAACAAAAACTAAACATTCATAAAGTAAACAAAACCCTCTTGCAGAAAAGAAGTTTAAAGGTCTCAACTTGCAAAATAAACAGAAATATCTAATCCTTCCACAATGTAAATAACAACGCTTTATAATGTCAGGAGGAGGAAGGAGGAGGAAAAGGTAAGTAAGTATTAACAAATCGCCGACAACGTGTCATTTCCCATATAACAATTTTTTTTCTTTCAGATGTAGATCTTGTAATCTGCAGTTTGATGAGAAAATACGTGGGAGATTTTGAACACCGTTGAATGTTTCCTTACTTGTAAAATAAAAGTAAAATAAATGAATGCACTTCCGGTTCCCGTGGAAATAGATTTTTGATTTTATATAAAGACAAAGGGTAAACGAATTGAACTTAGTTTATTCAAGATTTAGAGCGGGAATGTTTTCACACCTATATATTTATATATATATCCCTGATTACGAGAATGATGTGACACAAGGTCATTTTAAGTTAAAGATTATACGATTGAATTCACAGTGTTTATTCTCCTTGACCGGCTACAACAGCATGTAGTCTAGTCTACTATTTACACATAGTTGGAGTGTGTAGAGTTGGATGCGTACTTTTCCCAAGGGTATTAGCACTATGTCAAATGTCAACACACACATGCATATACATACGTTCAATAATACATACATAGCGTATGTATATATAATTATATGTGTGTGCGTGTGTGTGTTTTTCTTTATTTCTGTCTTTATTTTCATTTTTAAATATTCCTTTCTCATTTCATATTTTAATCATCTCATATTATTTTCCTATGTAAGTTCATTTGACTGTAAGTATTGTCAACGTCTCAAAGAAAATTAGCAGAGACAAAAACGTGATAAAGAGATTACAACGAGATGATGTTGTTCCTGATAGAAAACGAACAGTCAGACACGTGGTCACACAATAATCCCATTCACTTTATTGCCGATATTACGTCTCCTCTTTTGACCGGTCTCAAAAAACACCAAGACGTGAAGTGCTATTTTGATGTCGATCAAAGAAAAGATCTAATCTTTAACAAACCATAGACTACCTAAAATGGAAGGCGGTTTATATTAGTTCTGAAATGTATGTCATGACTTGTTGGTAAATGACCATTATCTTCATAAATACCTATGTATCGCAACTGACTGACTCTTGTACCTTCAGTGACAGTTCTTGTTATAGATCTTTTTGTTTCAGGTCTAACTACAAGGCGTTGTTATTAATAGTGAACGGTGGCCATTTCATTACCTAACTCTTTCTTCCTTTCATTAAACTTACAATTTTTTAATCTTTATTTGCTCAATGTTTATTCCTCCAAGTCTATCTTTAGTCTTATTTTTCTTTTCGACTCTTCTGTTTGGTTAATCATTTGTTTCAATTGATTTCTCTTAATATTCCTTTGGGAGTTTTCCAATCATTATTGATTTAATCTTCATCCCTAAAATTGCATCGTACAAGTCGATCTGACTTAAATCGACCTCAAAATCTTTTTAACTAAAATTCTGTGTTTGACCTATACATAAGGTAAAGGTCTATCTCCAAATAGCCAGTATACTACTAGTAGGCCAAAACTTACCCAGTAGGCCTAAATGAGTATAGGCTATGATAACCTTGAAAAGGTTATGTTGCAATTGTATAGTATTAATGAAAGTGTAAGTATCGTCAATAAACTGCCATTATTATCATTTTTCACTGAAATCAAAATTTTATCAACTATATATGAAATTGCACATCTTTCACGTTAGAGAATATATTGATATGAATTCCAGATCAATAGTGCGACCATGAAATTGCACAAACAACATATTGCAGGGGTCTGCCTGACCGCTATGTTGTGATGTAATGTTCTAGCTAGTGTTTATTGTCAGTGAACCATCTGTTGAAACTGTGTGATAAAGCGTTAATATACTATTTCATTCTTATCGTAGATTTATTGTTTTTTTATTAAATTCTGTGTAAGTATATTCACCCATCACGTGTTTAGAAATGTACATGGCAGTTTGCTGTTATGGTGAATTTTACATATTGATTTTTATGAAAATTGTTCCACTTTTGTGATTATGTTGTATACTCAACACAATAATACATATGCATGCAGAATCATAAACAACGACACAATAAAGACGAGCGACACAGTTCTTAGAAAAATATACCTATCACTTTAATTGAAGGGTTGTGTGTGTGAGGGAGTTGGAGACCGAACAGAACTGCAACATATTGACCCCTACTCTATTGGCCATAACCACGTTTCTTTCCCGTCCTCCTGGGCTGCTCAACCGGGGATCTGGGGGCCCAGGCTCTTTGGGACATGTTCCTCAATCCAGCATCTTCTCTCCAACTCATCTGATCACCAACTGCTCAATCGGGGGTCCCAAGGGCCCCTTCTGCTGGGTGCTGTTTTCTCTACAGCATCATTTCTCCAACTCTGATTTATATAATTGTTCGACACCCACTCAATCTCTTCCCATCAATGACCAACGGAATATGCAACTTCCGCCATCTTTGGAATGGCATGTTTTGATCATCATCGAGCGGAAATAACTGGCATGCAGTTCACAGGTTACC
>OY757907.1:113284387-113324387 GCA_963585895.1 Sepioteuthis lessoniana
ATATATATATATATATATATATATATATATATATATGTATATATATATATATATATATATATATATATATATATGTATATATATATATATATATATATATATATATATATGTATATATATATATATATATATATATGTATATATATATATATATATATATGTGTGTATATATATATATATATATATATATATATATATATATATATATATACACAATGCCTAATACCGACTATTCATTTTGAACAAGTGTATGAATCTGGGATTTTTTTTTTTTTATTGTGTACTTTTTGTCATCATCTTGATAGTTTTGGATACGGCCACAAGACTCAGCATTCCTATCCGAGGTCGCGGTTAATCACCTAAAGAAGGCCAGAGGTGAAATTTGGCCGAAATGTAGTGAGAAAAACTACAAAAAACTACCAAGATGATGACAAAAAGTCCGCAATAAAAAATATTAATACTCAGACTAAGAAGCCTCATTTCAAAAAGGATTCCCAATAAAGACAACTGTATTAATGTTTTTAGAGTCATTAACATTTTTCTTGTTTCCAGGTATATCAACCATTTTGGGTTACTTAATACCAACTTCAAACTTGTAGAAGAATAGAAGTGATTCTATTTAACTCAGACCTGGGTTAAAAAGGTTAATCTCTTTCGCAAAAGTCCGAAAGTGGATGTATAAACGCGACTTAAGTTTTGAACCCGTTTACTTCAAAGCTGCAATCTAGCACATTATCAATTACACCATGGGTACTCTCTCCAGAAAATATTTTTGAGATTTAAAAAATTCAAATACTCAGACTAACTTTCAATTTTATATATTTCACTCGCGTTCAATAGATAAAAAATGATCTGTTAGTATAAGCATCTAACATGTACCCTCTCAGCAATGCTTTCAGTACACTGACAGAGAGATAAGACCAAACTCGCAAAAAAAAAAAGTGTCTGCTGCGTATAAAACTAAACTGCATTTGATCGTTGGGCTGTAGATTCTGGTGATATTGGTAGTATCACATACAGCTTCAATACAATTGCTTCCAGATTTAGTTTAATCCAGAGTGGAGCAACTTGTTAGCGACCTATCTATAGGTCAAACTGATGTGCCCGTGGTGTAATGGTTATCGTCGTAGGAAATGGACACGAAAACACGAGTTCAGTTCCTGGACGTGACTGATTGCATTTCACATAGTATTATTACCCTTGGGAAAGGTATGAATCCAATTATTCACCCTCCAGCGATGGGTAAATAGAAGGGTAGATTAGGTTCTTCAGCCTTGGTGAGGCAACTAGTCTAGGAGAAGGAAAACTCTGCATTCAAACCTGTAAAACCTACTTAATAAAATTGACCTTGTGTCATATCCTGACCGAGCGGAGGGGTTGGATAAATAAGTATGGGCCAAACGAAACTGTTTGAAAATAATTCGCCAAAGCCAAGTGCAAAAATAAAAATCAAAGAACTACACAATAAATATAAGTATGAAAGCTATTCACTCACCTCCAGGTATAGAATAATCTTGACGAATTGTTTTGCCGTCAAAATCAATCGATCGATCTATGAATCAATTTTAAGAAACTATATATATATATATATATATATATATATATATATATATATATATAATATATTTATATATATATAATGATGTTTTATATTCAGGATGTTAATGGTTTAAAAGAAACATATCCATCGGTTATTTAAGATCACTAATATCATCTCTCACAGCCCTGATGATGGTTCATGAGAACCGAAATACTATAGTGTTGACTTTGGTTCTCAATAAATATCTCCTATTTACCTTGTTATTAATTTTCTCTCTATTGTTTCGGATAACACTCCGTTATTTTCTTATATATGTAAACGTCCCTACCGAGAACTTCAAAACAAAATACAGCAAATTATTAAAACAGTAAGAACTCAACAGTCAACTCAAAACTATGCTACCCCTAATGTCGACCTAAAGTATGATCGAAAGCGCTTGGGCAGAAAGTATGGGACAATTTCCTAACGATGTAGATCCTGACACTAGAGAAATAAAAAGGAGTCTTGAAAAAATAAAATTAAACTTAATGAACAGGGTTCCATCTTATTTAACAAAACTTACATAAACAATAACTAGCTGCCCAAATATACACTATATATATATATATATATATATATATATATATATATATATATATATATATATATTTTGGTCCAGTTAAACCGGAGTTGGGAGTAATTCCATCAGGACAAGAAGGTATTCAAGCATGAATATTTAAAATTTTCCTGGTAAAGAGCTCAATGTACCAATAATACAGAGCAATAAATTCTTTAAGAAAAACAACGAAACCGGTCACATAGGATTATAAATTTATTTCAATCCTGTTACGCATTTTTGAAATTTCCAAAAACACGAAAAAAGTAACAGGACTTCTTCAGATCATTTTGGATAAAAAAATTGAATAGACACATAATAGCACAAAAAATATTTCACAAATAATAAATAGTCATAATAATGAATTAATTAATAAATTTCGTAACCGAGTAAAGAATAATAATAATAATAGTAAAAAAATAGAATGTAACTGTAAATCTCGAAGTGATTGTCCAATGAATAGTTTGTGTAATTCAGATAACGTAATATATCAAGCTATTATTTATCCAAAAGAGAACATAAACGATAAGAAATATTATATTGGAATTTCATCTACTAATTTTAAAATTAGGTATGGAAATCATAAATTCTCCTTCTCCCATGAGCATCAAAAAAATCAAACTGCTCTATCCAAACATTATTGGGGATTAAAAGTTAAAGGGTTAACCCCGGAAATACAATGGTCCATATTGAGATGATCTAGTACCCCAAAATCTTTCGATAGTAAGTGCAACCTGTGTCTTGAAGAAAAAATCCACATTTGCTCTTTCCTGAGCCAAAAAAATTATTAAATAAGAGAAATGAACTAATAGCTAGGTGTAGACATAGGGCTAAATTTAAACTATAAATAATTAACAAAATTTTTCTATAAAAACATAGAGCTAATTTTGAGAATAAATAAAATAAATTGTTAGATAGAAAATTGTAAAAAGAATATAATACATACGTACTACGCATAAAAAGGGGAACGAATTAATGCTTTCTAAATAATTTTGAAATGTTAAAATATAGTAAAGAAAGTAAATATTTGCTTTAAAATTAATATATCTAATACTGTACCTTTACTTGAATTTTTTATTTTAAGTTTTAAATCTTAGTCAATAAAAAACCTGTAATTTAGGTCTATATATAAATTTTAAAAAACCTTTTAAAAAAACAATATTTACTACACTGCTAACCGAAAGTTAAATTTAAAACGGAAGTGGGCTTAATGAAGTGGTAACTCCTCACCCCTCTAAGACTCCCTCCCAACTCTTCGACTGCCTCATACTATCCCCTCCCACTACCATGTGTCTATTCAATTTTTTTATCCAAAATGATCTGAAGAAGTCCTGTTACTTTTTTCGTGTTTTTGGAAATTTCAAAAATGCGTAACAGGATTGAAATAAATTTATAATCCTATGTGACCGGTTTCGTTGTTTTTCTTAAAGAGTATATATATATATATATATATATATATTATATATATATATATATAAAAACGTACAATGTATGCGATTAACAACATCAAAGCATAAAATACCTCAGATGAATTTACTTAAAATTAAAATCTACAATCAATTTTTAAAAATCTAGAATATATATATATATATATATATATATATATATATATATATATATATATATATGCGACTACTTACTTAGTCTGAAGTACCTTACCTAGGTTTTACTTTACCCGATTATCAGTGAAACCTCGGTAGATTACTTCTGATTCTGTATTTATTCGTATTTCGATCTTAATGTATGTTTTAGCTTAGATAAATCTATGGGTGTTTTTTTTCTTTTCACAAAGCATAACGTTATTGGTTTATTATATTCGAGCAGTACGAGGGGTTTTAGTCTTTTTTCATGGAATTGTTCTTCTCATGTATCAGTTTGTGTCATATTTTTTATTTGCAAATTGTATCAACTGTTTTTTTCACACTGTCCAAATTATAGATTTGGTATAAAATAAGATTATCCATATATATAAGGTACGCATTTTTCTGGCATCTAGGCTTAGGATAACTCCAGACAGGTTGACTTGCAATTAAAATCCATCAATCAATCAAGTAATCAATCATTTTAGCTTAATCATTGAAGGGTGGGTGATCTAAACAATGCCTCAATGTACCTCCACTGGGGTCATATGAAATAAGGTTTAATTTATTGGGAAGTAACTTTAAATTTGATGTGGAGCTTGAAATATTTACTCCGTCCATAGACGAAAAATATAAAAAGAAAGAAGACGAAAAAGAACAGTGTAATAAAAATGCCAAACAGTGAATGAATAACAATAAATTAGTCTGGAATCGGTCAACCACATATTTTTTCTTATTTTGTTACTGTTACAGTCTGATGATTTCCAAACATCACAAACCATCTGCATGTTCCAAGAATACAAAGCCCAAAAAATAAAATAATAAAATAAAAAAAAAAACAAATAAAAATCAAATCTGTTTTCAGAGTGTCTAATCAACATTAAATATTGAATTTAATCGCCTAATTCATTTGATGACTGTGTATTTAATTTATGTGTTCTCTCTCACCCCTACTCTTTCTCTCTGTCTCTCTGTCTCTCTCTCCGTACATGTTTTGTTAATTTGCAATTCTGTTTTCTTAATCAAATTCTCTTATCTATATTTATATCTGCTTTTATCAGGTTTTGTCTGGCGATTTCTCATGTGACTTAATCGTCTTTTGTCTCCAGTCATTTTAAATAGAGATGAGCTGCAAAAGAAAACAAAAACAAATCAATGGCTTTCTCATCGGAAGTAATAAAAACACGTCCAGTATTTAGAAGTTTTTGTCATAATCAAATGATATTTTATTGCAGCCTTCAATTCATGATTTAGATTGTTTTCCTTTTCACTGTCTACACTTGATTTGCGCATGAGGTTTCATCTTTGCACCATTGTTTCTTTCAATATATATATATATATATATATATATATATATATATATATGTTCCATTATCATTATGCCGTGCCACTTGCATGGATTTCCCTGACCCTCTGTAACCATTCGTCTCAATCGTTCATTGCTCCCGGCAGGTATTTCAGGCTACATCCTGTATCAGTACCTAATAGTTGCAGATAAATTCTTGCTGACCGTCCAAACTTTGCTCGTCCGTGTGAACAGGTGCACAGGAGTACCTCACTTATGAGTTCATCCTTACTTCTCCAGCTCTATACCGCATGTCTGGTTGGTTCTATTTGTATGTTCTTTTGTGATCGATGGTAGGTGACCGTTCAGATGCTGTTTTGTAGGATGTTGCCTCTAGAACTGGTTCAATACAACTCTTTTATATATATATATATATATATATATATATATATATATATATATATATATATATATATATATATATATATTGCCCAGTTAGCTGGAATACACAGACTGCTTCTGTGCAGAGAAGTAAGATCCCTCCAACGCGTGTTCTAAACAATCTGATGGTGATTTTCCAGTAATGCTGGAGCTTTGAGGAATGCGGTGTACCCCTTCATTGCCATTGCTCCCCGGTCCAACACAGGAATACTTAACACTTGTACCCGGTTATGGCAAACGGAATCAGAACCGGCGATCTCCGTGGATTCAATAAAGGACGTAGTTCGAAGTTCCATGAAGGTTCCCGAGTTCGACAAACACCTGAAGAAGGCCGGAGGATATATCAGCCGACATGTTGTGGAAATAACAATATAGATGAAGACAATAGTCCGAAAACCCTTAATGATAAAAAGATTTGAGTTGGTTCATAAAAAATAAATACATTCGTATGTTCTTAAATAATTTACAAAATTTTGCATGTTTCTTACTGATATATATGTATTGACAGTTCTAGTTTATTTCGTTTTTCCCTCTCCATAAAATCTTTCATAGAGCTTTGTATTTGTTCTAAGAAGCAACAACATGGCCCTACATATAGCGCACACATACTACACTCTCATCCTTAGCGGAATACCAGTCCATATGTCAACGATTATCTTATTTCTTACATGTACACTGTTAGTTTACAAATCGACTTTTATTCATATCTTATATTAAATTCACAAATATATCGCAAAAGAGCTAATCATATTTTAATACCATTTTCATTTAATATATATTTAAAAACAAGAAATTGTAAAAAATAAAATTGACGCAGATGTCTAATGAAAGAATTTATGAATGCATATAATACAAAAAAGTCTGAAAATTCTAAAAACGAAATGACATTCTAATCATAATAATTCGAAAAAAATAACACGTCTTTAAAAATTATATTCAAAATTATATAAAAACAAGTAACCATGAAATAATACTGGGCACAACAATATAAAAAAAAAGTATCATTTCATCCGATGATATGTTTATTTGCTAAAGTACTTCAGCATTTAATTCTACAGGGACACCTACTTCTTGGCGATAAAATAACGGTAACTCACTTTCAATTGCAATGAACACAACACTCTTCAAGATCCTTAAGTGTTCTCAGTCAATGTACTTTAAGCAGAGAGATATTGGCAAATTAGTTTTGATCCAATTCTTCTTTTAAGAGATAGAGACTGGTGTTGTTAGTTAGGAACTGAAGAGCCATAGCTGTTTGAATTTTCATGGTAAATCTAGTTCTTTCGTGATTTTTTTTAGAAATAAAATCCTGCTTTTAATTATAGGACTCTGTTTGTCACTGTATGCCGTAAAAAGTACTTGAGAACCACAAGTAGACTGGATTAGGCGGAATATATTGAATGAAATTTTTATCGTAAAATTAAAGAAAAAAAAATCAATCAAGGTACTTTAAAATGATGAAACAAGCCAATTGTGCGGGCTATTATTAAGAAAATGTTAATACTTGATCATTTTTTTGGCGTAAAAATCATTGAATAAGTGGCCTAAATTTTTTCAATTTACTTCTAGAGAAGCATCGAGAATTATTCTCCTTGGAGGGTATTTGAAAGTTTAGGAAGTGTTAAGATTTTAAATTGCTGATTTACAATAAAGAATCAAAAGGTAAAAAGTACAAAGCCCTATTTACTTTGTAGAATTCTTATTGAATTTGTTAAGGGAAGAATGTGGTTATATATATTTTTGAATGTGCAATAAAAACCAGAAGATTAAAAAAAGATTGTTTCTACTTAAATCACGTGTATATAACAAATTATTCCACACTTTAAAAACAAATTTTTCCATGCTAAAAATATTTTCTTTTATTTAAGACTAACTAAAATGTCATTTGATAAAATAATATAGTTGCTATTATCATAAATATATTGCTACACACATAAACATAAACCTGCTATTTAAATTTACACGGAAAGTGGAAGGAAATCAAATATCAACCGGCATGTCAAAAATCTAGGGAACATTTAGACGGTGGGAACTTTCCTGAACAGATGTGTTTACGTGGACGACGTCAGTTGTTTATCATGAGGCTTTCAAACACAAGAGAGACGAAACCTGATTAAATTTTTTCCGAAAAATTTCTAAAGTGCCAGAATCATCGAGTGTCATTCTTTATTTAATGGCATATCAACCTTTGTAGGTTATTTAATGCCAAAGCTATTCTCGTAGAAGATCAGTTGTGGTAATATTCAACCAATAGCTGGGAGGATCAGGGGGGTTCATACCTTTCCCAAGGGCATTTGTCTGAAAGTGAACGTAATAGCGGGACTGGAGTACGAAATCGCTTATTACGATTCCGCTGTCCGTCGGTTTAACCATTACACCACGAGGACACCCAAGCGTCATTCAGATTTTTTTTCATAGCAATAAACATTGCATTGTTTCGAATCGGTTTGAATTAAAATTGTTTTAATCACGCAAAAATATGTGTTGTAAGAATATTCAAAATGGTGGCCAATCAAATAGAAATCTCCAGGCTTGAACAGAGTACTGTCATCAAATTCGTAGAAGCTGAAAAGTGCAAATCATATGAACTATAAAGGGGAATAAGTAATGTGTTCGGCGAAGCATATTTTTGTAAAAAAAAATTTTAAATGAACTACATTTTTTTAAGACAGTTGAAATACAATTCAAGATGAAGACCGGCCAAATAGACGCATAATGGAGAGCTGATCTGAAATGGTGGATTCAGTTAATACGCTCAATTTGTCTGACTAATGAGTTAAAATAAAGGACATTTCTGAAATCTGAGAAGTTCTGTGTGTACATTACACACCACATTGAATGATGAACTGGTTTTTCCTTAGGTCAGTTTTCCTTGTTTTTCAACTGACCTCATACCTCAGCAAGGACAGTAAAAACATTAATTAGTTCTATTTGCAGCAGCTGTCATATACTATTTTAGTCCAGATCTGTCTCCTTTTGATTTTCACTTTTTTGACTTCCTTAAAAAATTTCTACGGGGAACAAAGTTTTCCTGCGATGATGAACTGCAGAGAACCGTTAACAAATAGCTAAAGATCCAGTCCAACGATTTCTATGAAGAACGAATAGAGAAGATTGTTTTTCGATGGGAAAATTGAGCTTTAAAGAATTATATTGAATATTAAAAAGACATATGTGTGTCGTTGTATGGCAAATTTTACATTATTTATTGAATGAGCATCGTATCCTACGAAAAGAATTACATTAAATTTCAAACGCAACTTTCGTGATTTTTTTTCCATAACTCCGTTGATTATAAAGCGAAATAATGGTCACATGTAATAAAAGGATTTAAGAAAATATAAAAGCGAAATTATATTCTCATCATAAATATAAGAGAAAAATTGACGTGTCTTAAAAAAAGAAACAAAGAAAATGCCAATGACACAAACATCCCAGGTATAAACATTTAATTCTAAGTAGGAGTATCGGTCTTAACAGTTCTAATCATTTTATTTCCAAAGGTAAGTCTACCAATCAACTTGCATCGATTTTTATCTATTAAATTCAGAAGTAAATTGCAAAAGAGCTAAGTGTATTACTTATAACCTTTTTTTCTATAAATGAATATCTAAAAGCAGCTAATATTAAAATAAACGAACTGCAGAGACTTGCTGTCACACCGACTTGAGAGAAAGCCATTGCTTATTACCCGGGTGAAAAACTCGCATCAATAAGAAAATTTTTAATTTCGTCCTTTCATAGGCATTTTTGAGGATACGAAAATATTTTAATTAATGGCTTTGGAACTGAAAATGTTTTTAATAGATCCCTAATATATACACATTAATATCATAGATATTGTTTCAATGTTCTTTATTTTTTTTTTTTTAGACATTTCACCTTCGTGGGATATTCAACACCAATGTCATCCTAGTAGAACAACCCTGGAAGGACTATCTAAACTTGTGTAGCGTAATCTCTGACGACTGCTTCTTTAGTGATCAGGGAGGAGACACTCAATAAGAAAACAACTCATTTCAAGTGTGAGGACCTAAAATGATTTTATTCTCTTCAGTAACTTTGTTCGTAAATATAAATATTTATCAGACGCATGGTACAGGGTAACTTCGTTCTTATTGGAACCAGCTCTTTTATGTTCAATATAGTCCATATGACCTGAAGAAAAATCGGGTCAAGTGACAACAAGTGACTTCTCCTTATCCATACCGATAAAGTTATCTAGTTGCCGTGATATTTTAAAAACGCTCTGTAATCCTTTTATCTATATTTACCCAACCCCTCCGCTCGGGCAGGATATGACACAAGGTCAATTTTTAAGCGGAGTTTAGCAGGGTTGAATTCAGAGTTTTCCTTCTCCTAGACTAGTTGCCTCGCCAAGGCTGAAGAATCTAGTCTGCCCTACTATTTACCCATAGCTGGAGGGAGAATAATTGGATTCATACCTTTCCCAAGGGTATTAGTGCTATGTGAAATGCAATCAGTCAGGTCCAGGATTTGAACTCGTGTCACCGTGTCCATATCCTGCGACGATAACCATTACACCACGGGCACCTATCTAAACATTTGCTGGAGGTGGGGGACCAGAGGTTCATACCTTTCCTCAGAGTATCATTCCAAAAGTGTATGTAATAGTGTGACTGGATTCGAATACGCTTACTACAATGTCACAGACTAACACTTAAGCCACAACACCACTTTTTAAGTGTTAGCATTGCAAAAATATAGTTAATTTAAAAAATGAAATTCAACATATATCAATTTTTGTTAATGTCCTTTATTTGAAGGTAAATATTAATCCTATAAATATATATAAAAAAAAGTGAAAAATCTAAAAGGAAATTCAGCTATTAACTACCTGTCAGACTAGATTTTTATGTGTAGATGATTGAGACGATAGGAACTGATATTGTGACAGTATCAGTATTTTGCTGGCTGTCATAAGAAATATTGGAAACGTCACCAGATAAAATAAGAAGGCCTAGGAGTAGCTGTTAGGAATAGGATTACGTTTTGATTTCTAAGTATTTTGCTAAAGTAAAGACAACCAGATGTTGAAAAATACTTAGAAGAAAAAGGACAAGCAAGAGAAAACATAAAGATAACTCAAAGTATAAACTAACGGATGAACCGGGAATAAGAACGACATGGGAGAGAGAGAGAGAGAGAGAGAGAGAGAGAGAGAGAGAGAGAGAGAGAGAGAGAGATGATAAAGAAAGAGAAGTAAGAGAAGTGTGTGTGTGTGTGAGCGAGAGAGAGAGAGAAATTTTGGGGGGTGTTTGAGTGTGAGGAATAAAATGCCTAAGAGAGAGAAGTGAGATAGATAGATAGATAGATAGATAGATAGATAGATAGATTGAAGTTTGTGTGTGTGTTTGTGTGTGTGTGTGTGTGTGTGTGTGAGAGAGAGAGAGAGAGAGAGGGAGAGAGGGATAGAGAGATAAAAGGAAAAAAGTGAGGGAGAGAGAGATATTTTGGGTGGTGTGAGATAGAGAGGGAGAGAGAGGAATAACATGCCTAAAAAGGAGAAGTGAAAGGGAAAGGAGTAAGAGAGAGAGAGAAAAAGAGAGGTAGATGTTTGTGTGTGTATGTGTGTGTCAGAGATAAAATGATAAAGAGATAGAAGTGTGAGAGAGAGGTTAACGTTTTTGGAGGGGTGTTTGTGTGCATGCGTGTGAGAGAGATGGGGCAGGAGAGAGGAATAAAATGCCGAAAAGAGAGAAGTGAAAGAGAGAGAGATGTAAGGGGGAGAAAGAGGGAGAAAGAAAGTTACAAGTTTGTGTATGTGTATGTATGAGAGAGGAGGTCATAAAAAAGAAAGGGAATAAAGATAAAAAAGTAAAAACCAAAACCAACTAAATTATATAAGAAAAAAAAAACTACGACAAAAGACAAAGAGAAATGCTAAATAAACTAAAACAGAGTAACATTCTTCCGGCCGAGTCAAGTCTTTCATATCAAGTAGCAAAGAAGTTTAACACATGGACCACCCAAGATATCATGCACGCACAATAGTAACACGTCATAGAATAACATTCCATTTGATTTGCTTAGTGGATTAGATAATTGTCTATATACCCCCAACCGTTATGGTCTGTGTTCGAATCCATGCTATAACTATAAGCTTTAAGGAAAACATTCAAGTTAGATAGGACTACCTCAAATGGACTATCAGTGCAACACAATCTTCCGCACACTATTCACCTTCCGTTTTCGTATTAAACTTAATCAAATATCATTCTACTATATATATATATATATATATATATATATAGAGAGAGAGAGAGAGAGAGGAGAGAGGCGGGGTCATTATGAGTGTTAGAGCATATATATATCAATGTTAGGATAGCCTACCTCAATTGAAATTTCAGTAAAACATAATCTTTCACACGCAATTTACCTCTCCAATTTTGTATTCAGCAAACCTAATCAGATATCATTTTATGATATATATATATATATATATATATATATATATAGTACAATTAGATGGAAACTCAAACTCGGTTAGGTCGTCATAATAGATTTATTTCGGTTGAGAATATTACTATACTCCCCGTCTCGTCAGATGACTATTTACATTCTTCTCTCGAAGTTACGGTGAACGCTGATTGGATATTTAATATATATATATATATATAGAGAGAGAGTGAGTGAGAGAGAGAGACAGACAGACAGACAGATAGAGATCAGTATGAGAGCTAGAGCATATATATCTAAACCAAGCTAGCGTAGACATAGAATTAACCAGCGAAGACAGAGTCAATCATTTACCCAATGATCACTTATTCCACGCTTTCCAAAATATGAAATTTAATGAGACCTTGAATTCAAGTTTCACCTTACATTTTACTCGCATGATCGAAAAATAGTCGCTCAATTTGGGGTTTATATCGTGAACAAGTTACCACGTTAAAAAGATTTAAACCAATTTTTAAGCAGTGCAGTCAAATGTGGCTTTTAAATTAACGAACAATTTTAGCTGCTGTCAGAAGTTAGGAAGTGAAAATAAATAATGCGCTGCTCAAAACTGGTTTAGTTATTTTTACTGTGCAGACAAATCTCTGGTCCTAAAAGCCAGACTTTGATGACCATCAATTATCGATTATGATGCTTTAAAATAAAGTATTGAGAAGAAGCCAATTACGTATAACGGATAAATTTCAGAAAAGTTATGATCTTCGAAAGATACTCTATGAATTATGATGAAAGAACAAAATATACAGAGGTTCTTGTTATGAACTCAATAAAATAGCTGTTAAAATAAAGATACATACTTATGACACTGTGTGATGAAAAATGCTACCAAAAATCGGTAGAATGAATTTTAGTTATTTTAATCAGGGTAGTACAAAAGCTAATCCCTCGCCTTATGCTAGAGAAGCTATGTCTTACATAAATGGGAGAAAAATTGAAAACAGGAGGTTATATGATAGATTGGACACATATTTATCTCAAAAATTAGATATTACTTCATCGGTTTTCGAAAAGCATAAGATTAGTTCTTCATTGGTCTAAAACGGGTCATTGGACTAATGAGTAGAGTGTTCGCCACCGGTCCGGTCGGCTGGAGTTCAATCCCAGGTCGAGTCATACCAAAGACTCCAAAAATGGTACTTGATGCTGCCTTGCTTAATACTCAGCAATATAAGGTAATGATTAAGGGTGAAGTTGAGCAATCCGGGGAATGGAGTAGAACCCTACCATAGACCTCGGTGTAGTAGCTATTGAAAAGGGAGCCTTCGGGTCACCCTCGACAATGGTCACCAACTTTATTTATTTTATATATATATATATATATAGAGAGAGAGAGAGAGGGGAGATAAATTGTTTACAAGGTAATCTAAGTAGAAGGAGAGATTTCTTTAAGAAGCAAAGTCGATACTATAACGTTTCAGTTCTACTGGACCATCATCATGACTGTGAAGGATGATGTTAGTAATGTTAAATCAACGATGGATTTAATTAAACGGCCAACTTTTTCTTGTTATACAAGTTTTCCCTGTTTTTTTTTACTTTTTTATTTTGTACTTTTAAACATCCATCATTGATTCAAAGAAGTACACCATACCCCAAATATTTCCAGGTCAGGAGATTTATCATCCGATAGAAGTTAGTGCCATACCAGGACCATTACATTTGGGGCGGGCTTACCTCTTTGCAGGTGATTCAGTCAGCTTATTCTAAGCCCTGCCAAGATTGTGTGGAATTAAAATGATAAATTTTTAGATTTATACGAGGATCATTAAATAAGTTTCCAGACTTTTTTTGTATGGGCACCTTTTATTGATAGTACACACATGAAACTCAAGTCCCCTTCGAAGTAATCTCCTCCGGCTGCAATGCACTTCTTGTACCATTCCAACAACTTCTGCAAGGCCCCATGGAAGCCTTCTTGTGTGAGCATGTCAATGACTTTCGTCACAGCCGCTTTCATCTCCTCAATTGTCTCATAACGACAGCCTCTGAGCTTAGGGAATAACCAAAAGTCACAGAGAGCAAGGTCTGGACTATAAGGAGGCTGAGAAACTGTCTTGATGCCCATCTTGGTCAAAAAGTCTGTGTCAAGGATGGAGTTGTGGACTAGTGCATCGTCCTGGTAGAAATGCCACAGACCCGATTTGAAGAGTGCAGTCCTCTTCCGTAGGAATCTCTTCCCGAACACCCTTAAAACCTCAACATAGTTACCCTAACCCTAACCCTTTGGCCAATCAACTCTGGTCTATTGACTTCCTTATTTCTCCCACACCTCTCATCATCCTTCACAGACTCCCAGCCTTTCTTGAATCTCTTATGCCACTCAAAAAGTGATGATCGATTAATGCAAGATGGTCCACATGCAGTCTGAAGCATTCCATACGTTTCTGTGGCATTATTTCCAATTTTAAAACAGAATTTTATTGCATCTCCTTCTTCTAAAGTGTCAGATTATATTTTTGGAATTAACTAGCTGTGACAATCAGGCTTTAGTAGGGTGTATTCCGATTGCTGCTGTAACTGTTTATTTAATGCTAAAATCATACAAATTGGTCATTCATCTCATAAGATGTATAGCAATAACATATTGAATTTCCAAGTGTCTACGACAATTTTAAATGCCTGTACAAAAATGTTTGGAAACTTATTGAATGCAGCACATAGCTTATTCTTTTGTTTATTGAATGCTAGTGAAATCTACAAGTTTGAAAGTTAGTCTCGAGGTCTGAATTTTCAAAACATCATTTATTTATGCTAAAAAAATTCATACTGTCATTGATACTGCATGTCATATTATAAACGATACATAAATATAATTGTATTTTCTTTCTTTCTTTCTGTCTTTCTTTCTTTCTTTCTTTTTCTTTCTTTCTTTCTGTCTTTCTTCTATACCTTACATCAAATAATCTTGTTATAAATATAAATGATATCTCAATGCATTTCAGTGGGATACTCCATAGAAGAATATATAAGATACTAAATATTTAACAGTCAAGTCATAATTACGTTCACCAAAATTTTACTTGCAAGAAGTAAATGAACAAAATATCTTGACTGATTTCTTTTTACTTCGAATACAAAGGCGCCTGTTTACTTTTTCTTGTCTGTGTAGATGTGCCGATATCGGTTTTAATATATTTCTCCAAACCAACATGGAAAATCTGATTCTGCTCATAAAACCCTATCCCCTCAGGATGACATGGCATTTTGCTGAAATCTTCTAACAAGGGCCCTACATAGAATTCGATACCGTTTATGTTGTTCGCTACAGTTTATTAGCCGTGACCTCCACAAAACGTCTATTCCCAACCCTACGACCTCGGTCAGCGCAAGCAGTCCTTAAGGCACCAATGCATAAGTCACACTTATTTAATAAAGAACATAAAATTCTCCGTATCAAGAGCGTTCCAAGTAATACAATGTCGATGATCATGTTTTTTTTTATGTTCTACTTACAGTTTATTTCGTGATACAAGTGACATTATTATTATTATTATTATTATTATTATTATTATTATTATTCATACATACATACATACATACATAAAACTATTTGATGGGGTCCTTTGATTCACTTTGTTATTTATTCTTGGTAGACATTGAGAACAACTTATTCAATAGTGTTTTAAAGAATTTAAATAAAATCCCTCGTCTCTATAATTCAAGCCTATAACAACCTTGTAAGAACTTACACAGACACAGACACAGTCAGAAATTTATACACTACATACGCAAACATGGACATAGACATACACAGACACACACACTTGCTCACACACACACGTATATATATATATATATATATATATATATATATATATATGTATATGTGTGTGTGTGTGTGTGTGTGTGTGTGTGTGTGTGTGTATTGAGGGCACTTCGGGTGTAATAATGAGAGTTATAGAATGGACACGTGATCTATGTGCAAATCCAGAACCAGGATGTTTGCATTTCACATGTTGTTCATACCCTTGGGAAAGCTATGAATCCAGATATTCTCCGCCATGCTCTGCGCAAAGAGTCGGGCAAAGTGACCTCTTTAAATTTAGGATAGTAACCAGTCTAGGGGAAAGAAAACTGAATACAGTTCTGTTAAATCCCGCTTAAAAATCAATTTGACTATAATATGGTGCGTTTGCATATATATATATATATATATATATATATATATATATATATATATATATATATATATATATATATATATATGAGGCACGCTTAATAGTTATCTTTGTTGGAAATGAAAGTAGGGACTGAAGTTTAAATACTTGACGAGGTTACATTTTACTTTCCCGCAATGCTCTTGCACAAAGCAGGAAACCAACGCTTCTCTTTCAGCTATGAGTAAATAGTAAAGTAGCTTGGCTTTTTTGTCTTAGTATGTCAACCATTTTAAAAGGAAAACCCGGGGTCAAACCAGCTGCATTTCACTTAAGAATTGAACTTCTGTCACAACCTTTCATAACACATAAATAAACAAACGCCCACGCATAACTTTGGGTTGCATTATAGTTACCTACACAAATAATGGAATCGGTGAAAATATTTTGTATTCTATCTGAGAGTGTTTGCGTTCAATTTCCTCCATTTCTCATGAAAAATACGTGGACCTCTTCTTCCACCTCAGCTATAGAAAAATAGTTGAACAGACTAGGATCTCTAGTCTTGTCGAACCACTTTGTTTGAAAAATAGTATTACATTCACCTTTCATCAATATATAAAGGACAATCGATCTAACAGATGTAGTTTTTCGCACTCATAATGAGTTAACCTTTATAAATATATATCAGAAATCCCAAATATATCAGAAATCTCTAAAACTCTTATGATTACATGTACGTAGTGCATTCAATAAGTTTCCAGACTGTTTTTGTACAGGCATTTAGAATTGTCGTAGACTCTTGAAAATTCACTATGTTATTACAATACATCTTATGAGATGACAGTCTGATTGCTATGATTTTAGCTACAAATGAACTGCTACAGCAGCAATTGGAATACACCCTACTAAAGCCTGATTGTATCAGCTGGTGAATTTTTAAAATGCAAGGAGGACACTTAGAAGAACAATATGCAATAAAATTCTGTGTTAAACTGGGAAATAATGCCACAGAAACGTATGGAATGCTTCAGACTGCATGTAGACCATCTTGCATGAATCGAGCATCAGTTTTTGGGTGGCATAAGAGATTCAAGAAAGTCAGGGAGTCTGTGAGGGATAATGAGAGGTGTGGGAGGTGTAAAGAAGTAAATAGACCAGAGTTGATTGGCCAAAGGGTTAGTGTTAGTGTAACTATGTTGAGGTTTTCAGGGAGTTCAGGAAGAGATTCTGTTGGAAGAGACCAGCACTCTTCAAATCGGGTCAGTGGCATTTTCACAATGACAATGCACCAGTCCACAACACCATCCTTTTCACGGACTATTTGACCAAGATGGGCATCAAGACAGTTTCTCAGTCTCCCTATTGTCCAGACCTTGCTCCATGTGACTTTTGGTTATTCCCTAAGCTCAGAGGCTGTCGTTATGAGACAATTGAGGAGATGAAAGAGGCTGTGACAAAGGTCATTGACACGCTCACACAAGAGGACTTCCATGGGCCCTTACAGAAGTTGTTGGAACGGTACAAGAAATGCACTGCAGCCGGAGGAGACTAGTTCGAAGGGGACTAGCACTTCATGTGTGTACTATCAATAAAAGTACCCATACGTAAAAATCTGGAAACTTATTTAATGATCCTTGTATAACTTCGGAGAAAAATTCTATTGGTAATTCCTATATTAGCAGCGTTACATTTGAATTATAAAGGAACGCAACCGATACCTTTACACAAATATAATCAGCTAATTTACGTTCATTTAATTATTTCATTATCTGGGTATACTGGAAATCACTTATTCTGCCAGCTGGTCTTTAACCTAAAAAATATGATACTTGAGTTTAGCACTACAGAAACTGTCAATATAGGAACAAGTTACATCACACCTGAAACAGTTATCATAAGCCCTGATAAAGAAAGGACTAGAATAACTGTTGAAGTTAACGACGCCATCTCTGTTATGTTTGGCTGATAATGTTTAACAGCATATCAATGCTTGTAAATTATTCAATACCAAATATTGTTTATAAATATATATTAAGTATATACGCGTTCTTCAATATGTGATTCCCCGTGAATTTACATAACACTATACTTACAATTGATCGGTCATTTTTCTCTCTTTTCCGGCTTATGATTTTTTACACCAGATGAAACTTAAAGTAACGGATATCTAGCATTCATAATTCGGTATTTGCATAGTTTTTTATATCTGCTCTGTTGTAGGAACGTCCATCACGATTTTTTGAAAACTTTTTTTACATTTACAATAACTTTTCAGTTATATACATATGTATTTATACATTATCCATGTCTCGTAATCCATGCCTATAAGCTGCAGTTTTTACACATCTGAAAAGTACATTGATAAAAGGCCGCCAAGCAGAAAAATAAAGAAAAGAATTTAAATGAAAATATTAAAAAAATAGTTTGTAATTTTTTTTTCTTGAAATAAAATAAAAATAAAAGAATTGTCAGTAACTCTGTTCCATATGTCGCCCAATGCTGAAACACTCCTCTTTCTACAAGGGCTCCCTGCATAATGCGCAAACCTTCCGGCAAACCTTGGAAAGAATGAAACTCATCATTCCCGCAGTTCTTTTCAAACTTCACCTCCCCACCAACAGCATTGCAAGGCCAAATGTGTCCTTTCTCCTTTGCACTGTCTGTCCGTCAAGTGTATTTATTCTATAATTTATTTTGGAGACTCTCCAATGCAATCTTCACTTGTAATTCAGATCATGAAAAGACGAGTTCTGGTTTTTACATAATTTACTTTTTTTTCTTATTTATTTTCTTTATTTATTTAGGGAGTGAAGATGTTTATTTTGCATTTTGTAAAACTCATTTATATTTTTTTTAATTTGTATGTATAGCATGCAGATGGATTAAAATAACACTTGAACAATAAGATTCCGTTGTGCTATCAGCCATTTTGTTTTTATTAGAGTTTTTTTGCTCAGATCCTTATTCTAACACACACACACAAACACACACACACACACACACACACACACACACACACACACACACACACACGAAGCATTAGAAGAAAAAATATTTTGAGAAGAAAAAAATGCGTCCAATAATCTGAACTCTTTGGAATTTTGATATAAGCCCAAGAAACATGGATTTGATTGTTTGAATTCACAGCTTTTCGAAGTTCTTTTCACGCTGTTTTGGAAAACAATCTTTCTTATACCCTTACTCGCTGGTTTGTTCGTGGGGCGCTATTCGTGTCTTGGGAATGAATACTCTGGCAGAGGCCACCCTTCACAAGGTCTACCACTAGTTTGAATTTAAAGTTATCCTTCGCCTAGACCGGTTGCCATATTAAGGGTAAATAGTCAAGTCTGTTCGACTATTTACTCTGAGCAGGAGAGGGAATAATTGGATTAATAGCTTTCAAAATTGTACTAGCGAATTGTGAAATGCAAAAAGCCTTGAACTAGACTTGAACTCTGCTACCTGTGTCCATTTCCTACGACGAATGGCTTGCCCAGGGGCTGTAGAATACACAGACTTCTTCTCTGCAGTTGGGTGAACCGAACCCAACGAGTATCCTGGATATAACACTGAATAATCTGATGATGGGGTTCTAATGTAGCTGGAGCTTTGGGGAATGCAAAGTACCCCTTCATTGCCATCGTTTCCAGGTCCACTCTGGGCCGAAATGATGGCACCTGATAGGGTCCTCTCTATGGGTCAAATAGAAGTAAACTGTGTACTTATGCTAAACTTAATTGCTTGAAATCGAATTGTTTTCGACAGTTAAACAGTACTTACGCAAAAATGAACTGTTGGAAATAGAACCGTTAATTTGTTTTAAAATAGATTTGGCATTGAATAACCTAGAAAGATTGATATGCCATCAACCCAAACAAACGACAATATTTACAAAAATCGTATAGTGATATTCAAAGGCCATAGAACTCATTACCGTGTCAATATGATGAAAAAGTGAAAGGAATAATCACCCTGTCTGTAGGGCATCAAATGGGTATCCTAGTTATGACACTAAACTCAATCAGAGTGTGAGACTCCTGTTCTCACCATCTGGAAAGTGGTCGTAACTGTTTTTATCCTATTAATGGGTCGAGAAAATCTGATTAATAATTGATATCTCATATCTCTGTAAAAGAAAAGTAAATACTGCAGTGGCAATCAATAAATCGAAAAAATCAATTTTCTTAAGTTATAAAGATTTATTAAATTATATCTCTTACTTGTTTAAGTGTTTCGTGAGAGAAAAAGTAACTAAGTAGCGTATTTTTTAGCACAAAACGATGGTTTTTACAAGTTTCAGGGCACCCACAATACATACATACATACATACATTGGGCCAGTCGGCTGGGGCTGTAAAATACACCGACTGCACCTATGCAGAGGGGTTAGACCCACCACAATGAGTGTCCTGGATATGATACTAAACAATCTAGTGGTGAGGTTCCAGTAATGTTGGAGCTTTGGGGAATGCGGAGCACTCCTTAATTTCCATTGCTCCCAGGTCTACTCTGGCCCGGCGTGGTAGCAACTGATAGGACCCTATCTATGGGTTAAATAGAACTAAAGGTATACTAAATTGTTTGACTAAACTAAATGGCTTGAAATAGAAATGTTTTTGACAAATCGTACTTACATTTAAACTGCGTACTTATGCTAAACTGAATTATTTGAAATGGAACTGTGTTTTGACATTGAAACTCTATTTACATCAAACTGATTTGGTTAATATAGAACTGTTTTGACAAAACAGTATCAACAAAATCTGTACTTACGCTAAACTGAATTTGCTGAATTAGAACTGCTTGAATAAACTGAATAGCTTGAAATATAAATGTTTTTGACAATTAAACTGTGAACTCATGCTAAACTGAATTGTTTGAAACAGAATGGATTATATACATAAAAATGGATTTGGCGTTAAATAACCAACAAAGGTTACAAACTCACTTACTACGATATCGCTGTCTAGTACATTTGCCACTACAACACTGGGACTTCCTCCTGGATAAACTAGAGAAATCAACTTGGATACCAAGAATAATCATGGAAGTCTAAAAAGAGTTACTGTTACTGAGACTTTCGAAAAATCAGCTGTTAGAATTGTTGTAAAATAATTTAAAAAATCGCAAGGAATAAATACCCAACGGAATAGCAAGTGTAGATAATATGTTGATAGAAACGAAACGATGAATTCCATTATAAGCAAATGTAGCAAACGAGCGTAAAGGGTGTAAACAATAGACACGACTGAGTAGGAAAGGTTATCCACAGGGAATTGTACAAGAAATTGAAATTTGACCATATTATTAAATGGTACATGCACAAACTAGAATCCTTCCTGGCGAATACAACGCATACAATTCTCTGGATCTTTGAGATACGAACAGATAACCTAATGCCAACAAGAAAACCAGTATTAGTTATAATTAATTAGAAAAAATGAGGGAAATTGCCGTATAGTAGATTTTACAATCCCAGCGTTCACTGTGATTGCAAAGAAAATCAAAGAAAGCGATAAGATACATAAGTACTTTCAATCTTGCCTGATAAGTAAGAAAGCTGTGGATGAGGGTGTCGTTGATACCAATTGTCACAGGAGTACTTGGATGAGGGTGTCGTTGATACCAATTGTCATAGGTGCATTTGGATGAGGGTGTCGTTGATACCAATTGTCATAGGTGCATTTGGATGTGGGTGTCGTTGATACCAGTTGTCATAGGAGCACTTGAATGAGGGTGTCGTTGATACCAATTGTCATAGGTGCATTTGGATGAGGGTGTCGTTGATACCAATTGTCATAGGTGAACTTGGAACGATCTTAAGTAGAGTTTGATGGTTATAAATCTATAGATATTCCTTTAAGAAATGAAAGTTTAAAAAAGTGAGCAGTGCTGTTTGAGACGATGATATTTAAGTAAAAATTTAAAAGGTCCAGAGTAAGAAGAACTAAATTTGTCTTCGTTGATATATGGAAATCGCTCAGTATTTCTAAAAAAAAAATGTTTATCATACTATCTCAGTAAAATGGAGGTGCCCGTGGTGTGGTCGTTATCGCCGTAGGAAATGAACACGGCATCACGAGTTCAAATCCTGGACGATACTGATTAACATTTCACATAGCACTAATACCCTTGGGAAAGGTATGAATCCAATTATTCTCCCTCCAGCTAGGGGTAAATAGTAGGACAGACTGGGTTCTTCAGCCTTGGTTAGGCAACTAGTCAAGGAGAAGGAAAACTCTGAATTCAAACCTGCTAAACTCCGCTTAAAAATTGACCTTGTGTCATATCCTGCCCGAGCGGAGGGGTTGGTAAATAGTATCTCAGTAAAATTCTGTCTTTAAAAACTTGTAAATTTAGTTATTGATTATCTACCAGATTAAATGTTAACAAAAGGAATATTCAAGAAAAGATAAAAATCAACTTATTGTATTTTAAGAAATGAAAGTCATTGTATATTCAGGTGTCCAACGAACGTATTGCATTGTGGAAATCGCAAAAATTGGTGATGTGCAAGTATGTAAACATTTACATCAGTCACAAGCAAATCCAACCGGGGACAAAAGAGACAAAACAATTTTGAAGTAAAATATAAATAACATAACATAAATTCTGAATGGATAAAGAACATGAAAAAATAATTTGAATATCTTGAAGAAGACCGTAATACAAACATACACATGGACACACAAAGAGAAATACTCAAGAAAAGAGATATTGGAAAACACCTTGTCATGAATTAATACGTGGCTTTTTGATGCAAAATCATTCTCGTCTATCGGTAACTTATCATCCTTGGAACTTAGTAAATACGTACAAGAAGCTGACATTCCTGAATGGATGACCAACGGTAAAAAAAATAATAATCTGATACAAAGCACCCAAAAGAGGGATCGTTCCCTGCAGTGATAGACCAATAACGTGTTTACCGATCAAACGGAATTTCCAGACCACACAAATGAGAGAAAGAATCTATTACTTGCTTGTTTGCCGCGGACTATTTCGAAGAGAATAATGGGAAAATAGCGAACAAAAGATCTATTATATATAGAGCAGAACATTCTCAAAAAAGCCAATCCCAGTCAGCTCTGGTTGTAGAATATAACGGCTGCTTCTCTGCTAAATTCCATTGATTTACCCTAGCTATGTATTATTAGTGTTTATATCAAGGTGTCTAGGTCTTTTTAAAAAAATTTTTACAAATACATTTATCTCACCATAATCATAATGGGATTAATCTTTCCTTGTGATTTTGTAAAGTTTTAGCTCCCGACTTGCATTTGTTAAATACGTCGTTGAGAAGCATCATTGCTATAACGAATGGCTCTCTCGAGAGCGAGTCTCCCAAGACGATAAACAGTTCTATTTCAAACAATTCAGTTTAACATAAGTACACGTTTTAATTGTCAAGAATATTTTTTATTCCAAGCTCTTCAGTTAAGTTAAACAGCTCTAACTAAAACAATTCAGTTTAGAATAAGTATAGTTTATTTTATTTTCACACAGTTAAATCTCGAAACAGTTTTATTTCAAACAATTCATTTTAGCGTAAGTACAATTTCAATGTCAAAAACAGTTGTAGTTCAAACAATTCCGCTTAGCATATAAAAAACAGGTCCCTTTCAAAAAAATCAGTTTAGGATAAGTATGTAATTTGAATGTTAAAACAGTTCTATTTCAAGCAATTCAGATATAAAACTTCGCTGTTGTGCTAATCAAATGTTCTTTACGTCCTTAACACTTATTGTCCAGTCGGCTCGGGCTACTGAACGCACCGACTGTATCTCTGCAGTGAAGTAAGACTCCCCCATAACGCAGAATACCCCTTCATTACCAACGCTCCCACGTCCACTCTGGCCCTGAGTGGTAGCACCTGAGAGGGTCTTATCTATGGGTAAAATAGAACTAAAATGTGTACTTGTGCTAATCTGAATTGCTTGAAATAGAACTGTTTATATAATTATATAAGTTTTATAAGCGTTCTGACCATTGAAAAATTTACTCGAATAAATGTGCTGCATGCCACGAAGACTATTATAAAAAAAATCACCGTTTCAATCGTTGATCATTTTTTATCTCGGTAAATACATCTTCAATCTCAATACATTTTGATCTCATCTCTTATATTACTTTTATAATGATGAACAGACATATAAACAAATTGACTCAGCCGAGACGCATAAAAAAGAATGCAATTACGATAAAGAGAATCAAGCAAAGAGATGCCGCAAAGAAAAATAGAGAAAAATGCAACTGACAGGAAAAAATCAAACAAGAAATTTAGATTTGAACGGTCGACACAGGAAAGACCCGAAGAAACTAGAAAATAAATTACAGATTATGAAACAATTAAGCAAATATTTACGATTCAGATTGGTAATGGGCAGGCTTGTTCGAATATCAAGAGCAGGTTGTTCAGATGAGAAATAGACTGAAAGAAGAAGAAGAAGAAGAAGAAGAAGAAGAAGAAGAAGAAGAAGAAGAAGAAGAAGAAGAAGAGTCAAGGATCAATAATAATAATAATGCCACAAAGGATCCAGAGGCACAGCAGATTTACTCTACATAGATCAAAACATCTTAAATGAGAGCGATACAAGACGGAAAAATCTAGCTATGGCCTGGATTGACTATAAAAAGGCATATGATATGGTTCCACAAAGCTGGGTTCTACACTGTCTCAAATGTACAAAATATCACATGAAGTCATGAACTTCATCGAAAAGACCATGTAAACCTGGAGAGTGGACCTGACAGCAGGAGGAAGAAGCTTAACTGAAACAAAGATCCAAAGAGGCATTTTCCAAAGAGATGCACTATCACCCTTACTATTCATGATAGCCACGATGTCACTTAACCACATACTCAGAAAATGCACAACCGGATACAAACTTAGCAGATTTCAAGAGGAGATCAATCACCTAATGTACATGGATGATATTAAACTATTTGCAAAAAATGAAAAAGAATTGGAAACTCTCATACACGCCGTTAGAATATACCGTCAGGACATAGGAATGGAATTTGGCATAGAAAAATGTGCACTGCTCGTCAGGAAAAGTGGCAAACTTCATATGACTGATGGAATGGAACTACCAAATCACGACAAAATTAGAACACTCGGAGAAAATGAAACCTACAAATACTTGGGTATCTTGGAGGCTGACACCATCAAACAAGTGCAAATGAAAGACAAGATAAAAAAAAGAATATATCAGGAGAACGAGAAAACTACTCGAGACAAAACTTTCCAGCAGAAACCTCATCAAAGGAATAAATACTTGGGCTGTGCCCTTCATTAGATATTCAGGACCCTTTCTCAAGTGGACCCGAGAGGAACTTAAACAAATGGACCAAAGAACAAGAAAACTAATGTCCATGCATGAGGCATTACATCCCAGAGACGACGTTGATTGATTATATGTATCTAAAAAAGAGAGAGGAAGAGGACTTGCCAGCATTGAAGACAGCGTTGACGAATCGATACAACGGCTCGATGACAACATAGAAAAACACTAACGAGGACTGGTTACAGCCAACAGAAACGATAGACGATAGAATGACAACAACTAGGAAACAAATTGGGATAAAAAAACAACTCTATGGCCGCTTTAAACGTCTAATAAACAACATCTCACATCAGAAAACCTGGACCTGGCTAAGAAAAGAAAACATTAAGAGAGAAACGGAATCCCTCCTAATAGCAACAGAAGACAACGTAGGCTATGTGGTGACAGAGATGTATCAATCACATAATAAGCAAATACAGTAAATTAGCACAGAAGGAGTATTAGGCGAGGCATGACTGGGTGGGCAAGGTGATCCACTGGGAAATGAGCAAGAAATTGAAATTTGACCATACTAACAAATGGTATATGCACAACCCAGCGCCTGTCCTAGAAAATGACACACATAAACACCTATGGGACTTTAACATACAAACGGATCACCTACTCTCGGCTCGAAAACCAGACCTTATAATAATCAACAATAAAAAGAGAATTTGCAAAATTGTCGACTTTGCTGAAGGAATGTGAAAAGAAGGATAAGTACCTCGACCTTGTTAGAGAATTGAAAAGGCTGTGGAATATGAAATTGATGATTGTGCCAATTGTGATTAGTGCATTTGGCACAATAACAAAAGGATTATTAAAAGGCCTGGAGGACTTGGAAGTTGGCGGACGAGTAGAGACTATCCAAATGACAGCATTGCTAAGAACGGCCAGAATCCTGAGACGAGTCCAGGAGACATGAGGAGATTTGCTGTCTCTCAAACTCCAGTGAAAAACCCTCAGCTAACACTGATGTGAAAATAATGATAATAGGCACGACAAGGTAGGCTAGCTGATCCACTGGGAAATGTGCAAGGAATTTGAATTTGACGATACCAACAAATGGTATTTGCACAAGCCAGCATCTGTCCTACAAAATGACACACATAAACTCCAAAGGGACTTTCACGTACAGACAGATCACGTAATCTCGGCCGGAAGACCAGACCTCATGATAAAAAAAAGAGAATTTGCGAAATTGTGGTCTTTCCTGTCAAGCAAGACTGACCACAGAATACAACTGAAAGAAAGTGAAAAGAAGGAGAAGTACCTCCATCTTGCTAGGGAATTAATAAAAACTATGGAACATGAAGGTGACAATTATACCAATTGTGATTGCTGCTTCTGTACAGTAACTAAAGAATTATAAAAGGGACTGGTGGACTTGGAAGTTTGAGGATGAGTGGGGACCATCCAAACTACAGCATTATTGAGGATGGCCAGAATACTGAGAAGTGTCCTGGACTTGCTGTCACTCAAACTCCAGTGAAAGACCGTCGGCTAAAACTGATGTGAGAAACTCTAATGGGTAAATAATAATAATAATAGAAGAAGAAGAAGAAGAAGAAGAAGAAGAAGAAGAAGAAGAAGAAGAAGAAGAAGAAGAAGAAGAAGAAGAAGAAGAAGCATTTGTGCATGAAAATATAAGCATAACAAGATCAAGAAAAGCTTCCGTAAAAAAGATTGGAAATCATGTTAGAAAAATAGAAAATTGTCTGTAATAAATAGAAATAAAATAGGATAAAAATACAGTAGAAGAGATTAATAAGACTAAATAGAGTAAATACCAGAGAGAGAGAGAGACAGAGACAGAGACAGAGAGACAGAGAGAGAGAGAGACAGAGAGAGAGAAGAACCTGGGCGGGTGGAATAAAAAATAATGAACTAAAAAATTCGTAACACTCAAGGGAAAAAGATGAGCAACTAAAACCCACAAAGAAATAAGACTGAGAAATAAAGAAAACGATGCATAAAGTAACAAAAAAAAAAAACGATTACGTCTGGCATTTTGACATATTAGAAAACTTTTGCTAGATATCAATAAATAAAAATGATGAAGTTAAAGAAAGAAAGAAGGAAAACGAATAAGAAGACAAAGACTGTCAGTATGATTAGAGAACATAGTAAAAAATCATTTGATATATTGATAGATATGAATATGCGAGGACATAGTTAGATAGATGGAGATATAGAGAGATAGATACGAATATGCAAGGACAGAGATAGATAGATTGATAGATAGCATCAGGGAGGATCAATACATCGACATTTCGTTATTTTTTGTAAAAACCTTTTTGATTATTTAATTTCAAACTTATTGATGTTTTATGTAGATAGTAAAATAAAGGAACAGAAGACGTGTAGAATGAGATAGATAAATAGATAGATAGATAGATCATTGACAATAAACACGCACGAATATATATATATATATATATATATATATATATATAAAAATATATCATCATGTCGTGCTAGCCCTGTCTCGCCACTTTTCCTTATCGTTCCTCGCCTCTGGCAGGTCTTCTGGACTACATCCCGTATCCTAACATAGTTGCTGAATGTATGTTCGTGCTGGTCGTCCTGCATTTGCTCGGTCATGTGTGGGGGTCCATAAGAGTATATCTCTTATGAGTTCGTTCCTGATTCTCCAGCAGTGTCTTGCATGTCTGGTTCGTCTAACTTGAATAGTTTTCGTTATAGGAGGCTGGTGGCCATAGAGTTAGTGTCTTGTGGGGTGTTGCCGCCAGGACTTGTTCAAGATTGCTCGCAGCATTCTTGTGTAATTGCCGTCTAGCTTCTTCTACAGCCGTTTTGTTAGAGCCCATGTAGTGCATCCATATAGCAGTATCGATACGACCGCTGCCTGGAAGAAACTGCGTTTCATTTTATCGATTAGGCCTGATTTCCATATAATCGATAGCCTATTGATAGCTGTCCATGCCTTCGTTAACTTCGTGTCGATGTCCTTTTCGGTTGATGCGACGCTGCTTCCTACGTAAGTGAATTTGTCTACTAGTTTAAGAGGGGTTCCATCTAGAGTGGAGATGTCACCCGTTTGATTATAGCACATATATACCGTTTTGTGTGCATTGACATAGAGGCCTATGCCTGCGGCAGCTCGTTCCAAGCTATGCAGTAGTGTTTCGGCTTGGTTGGGTGTATTTGCCAGTATCGCTATGTCATCGGCGTAGTCGGCGTGGGTAATTGTTTTTGCGGGGTACCTTCTGCTTCTTTTCTTTGTCAGCTCGAAGCTGTTCTCTCTGATTTTGTCAATCGATGTTCTAATATATATATATATATATATATATATATGTATATATATATATATATATATATATATATATATATAATTTACTAAGATAGATAGATAGATAGAAAATGAATATAATTAGATACAGAGATAAATATATAGGTAGATAATGAATATAAGAATGTAGATAGGTAGATAGATAGATTGATAGATAAGGTACATCATTGACAATAAACAGGCACGCACGAATTTATATATATATATATATATATATAATTTCCAAAAATAGATAGATAGACAGAAAATGAATATAATTAGATAGAGAGATAAATATATAGGTAGATAATGAATATAAGAATGTAGATAGATAGATAGATTGACAATAAACACGCACGCATGAATATATATATATCATTTCCAAAAATAGATAGATAGATAGATAGATAGATAGATTAAATGAAAAAAACGAAGAAAAGAAAATGTTCAAATATTACACGGTAAAAAAAAAAGAGATATAGACGCGAACACGAAAAAGTAAATAAATAAATAAATAAATAAATAAAGAGAAAACTGAGCAAACAAAATAAAATAAAATTTAAAAAAGAATATTAAGTAGAAATCGAAAATGAGAGTTAACGTAAAAGGCATCAAAGAGAGACAGAAGATTAACACAAAAGAAGAAAAGAACTTATTTGCTTCTGTCTTTGCCCGCAAGGTTGGTCTGTGAAGGAAGGAATAAAACTAAACGATTTCGAACTTTCCCAATCTGTAGAATGAAGGAGGTAAGACGAGAATTGAAGGGTAGGCAAGGAAAGACCAAAAAAAAAAAAATTCTCATTCGGGTTTCCTTCTTGATTTGGCGCCTACCTACCCAACAGGACAGTTAGAAGAAGGATCTAACAAAAGTATAAGAGGACAAACATGGTGATGTAGGTCATCGCCTTCAAGTTAAATGCTTGGGATATAAGCGAAGACGTTGCAACGGATTCTTGTAATGAGTTTTAGAAGCGGGTCTAAAGAAGAAGAAGAAGAAGAAGAAGAAGAAGAAGAAGAAGAACTCTTGGATCACGTCAGGAAACGAAAAAGTGACGAAGAAAAATTGGTTTGCCGGCGATGCTCATCTGCTTGTCAGTTATTATGTCTACATATGCATGTAAAAATAGCACACCAAGTAGCGTTTGTACGTTAACTCAATTTGTCGACTAGCAATTGTTTGTCTAGTTATTGAGTAAGCATAGCTTAATTTTGGCACAAAGTCGACTACTCGTAGGAAACAACTAGGCAGAACCGAACTACCAACTTACTAATGATCTAAGAGACTAGTCAGACAACAATACGACCATGGAAAGGCACTCTTATTCATTAAGCTTAGGGTAATAGTTTATATATATATATATATATATATATATATATATATATAAGCTATTATAATAGAAGTGTATAGTATGATATGGTGCATTTTATTATATGCATATATAATATTGTAATGCTCTTCAATATTATCACCGCATTACGTATCATACCATACAATAACGTATATGTATTATAACATTAACACAACATAAGCAGGGGGTGACCTCGTGGTGTAATGTTTAAAGCGATGGACTGCGGAATCGTTGTAAGCAAGTTCGTATTCCAGTCGCGCTATTACGTTCACTTTCGGGCAAATACCCTTAGGAAAGGTATGAACCCCCTTATCCTCCAAGCTACGGGTTAAATAGTACCACGACTGTTCTTCTAGGAGAATGGCTTTGGTATTAAATAACCTACAATGGTTGATATGCCATTAAACAAAGAAACCAAACCAAACCAAACCAAACAACATAAGCAATTAATACAAATCATTATAACGTACCTATTGTAATTTAACACAAAACAATTAATTAACATATGAATGGTAGTATTGCATAATACACTGTAGTAAATAACATTATACCAAGTCTCTTAACATCATGGCATTTCCACCTCACCTATTATTCTTTGGTTTAGAAACCCAGCATCCATTTCCTCTATTATACTTATATGTTAAATCTAAAATCCATTTCCTCAAAATACAATGTTAATGATAATACGGTCCCCTAGTTAAAATCATCACTATACACAAAAAAAGAAATGTGTTCGTCTTCCGCAACCTTTTGCTTACCCATCGCTACACTTATATTCATGAAACAAGGTGAAATCTGCCACACGGTGTATATATCATCATGCACACACATAATAAAAATCATATATAGGAACACACACATCAATACGCAAATATGCAAATATACTCCGACCACACACACACACACACACAGAAAGACTCATACACAATTCTATCTTAAAAATTATTTTGATGAGTTTTTCGATTTTTTCAATTTCTCCAAAATATTTCTTTTTTGCCGGATGATTGCCGTGCAAAGATGGCATGAATCCAATGGTCGCAGATAAGCAACCATACTATTAAATATATTATCATCATCATCATCATGTCGTGCCGCTAGCACGGATATCCCTGATCCTCTCTCGCCACTCCTCCCTATCGTTCATCGCTCCTGGCAGGTCCTCAGTACTACACCCCGTATCCTCACAGAGCTGCTGTATGTAGGTTCGAACTGGTCGTCCTGCTTTTGCTCGGCCATATGAGGGGGTCCATAGGAGTACGTCACTTATGAGAAAACTAATTTATATTCATTTTTGATCACATTATATTATATTATAGCTCTATCAGTTATATTTAGTACTCTCCAAATTATACCACATTTGGTCTGCCGCTAACCCATTTAAAAATGAATTAATTTTAATCACTTGTAAATTTGCCATTATTTTGAATCCTCTCTGGCCATTTATCAGGTGATTTATTGATTCCTTTCAGGTACAATTTTGCTGTTTTCGACCACAATAGGTTTTCCAAAAATGTTTCCAACGCATCTTCTTGAGAATTATTTTGTAATTCAGAGCATTTTGAAGAAAACGAAAAAGAAGGAGATTAGTTGGTGGAATATCTGATGAATATGTTGGGAGCGGTAGAAAATACTCCCCTAATTCAATTTTTTGAGCATGTTTCTGGCTGAAGGTGGCCTTACATTATCGAAGAGAAGCACAATGTTTTTCCTTTTGACAAGTGTGGACCTGTGGAGAATATGCCTGCATTGAGTTTCTGGTTATTGCTTAAAAATCTAAAAGAAACGATAACGTGAGAATTCCACAATTCACAAGGCATAACTTTTCTTCCATAAAGATAAGCCTTTGGAGTAGGCTGCAAAGATATATCATAGTCAATCCACTGATTTTTCGTTGGATATTTTCATAAAATAAACAGTTTTCGTCACCTGTAATGATATTCTTAAGAAGATTTCTCACTCTGGATATGTAATCTTTTTTATTTTTCTTACTTAGAGTATGTGGAAGCCAAATGCTCAGTTTGCACACTTTTCCGATATTTGCTGATAGCTTGGAATTGAATTAAAGTGGTAAATCTCGTGTAGTTCTGCGTGGATTAAATTCCACCATATCCCTTAAAGCATCTTTACAGAGCTTTGATGAGGGTCCTTTTTTTGCGTTAAACTCTCAATGGCGTATCGCCTGAAAAAAAAAAACATTTAAAGATCAGTTTCGGACTTGACCATCAGTAATGACACTACTGAATCCAATTGATGGGTCAAACTTCGGCCGGCCTGATGAGCCCCTTTTTAAAAGAATGCCGACGGGGCCCGAAGCAAGTTGGAAACGCCAGGTGCATTTGGGTTACGGCCCTGGGACTGAACCCACCTTACAAAAGGCCTTGTGCCACACTTGCCCGTTTGGTGGGCCGGTCAACAAATACCGTAATGACAGGTTGGCCATAATCACTACCATTTTTCCTGGGCTCTTTCTGAAATGTTATGTATATTCTTAAACTCTGACAACACGAAATTTCGAATATGCATATTTAGTTCCTGAATTTTTTGGAGAGTCAGATCATAAGTTAAGTCTAGATGCACTTTCTTTCTCATCTGAACTAGGAATGACTGAAGAACCATTTTATCAGGTAATTTTCGGTTGCGTTTAAACCGTTGGAAGTGTGAAATATGCAGCTACAATTGGCTTGTTAAAAGCCGAAAATATTCATAACTCTATACGATGTATATATATATATATATATATATATATATATATGTGTGTGTGTGTGTGTGTGTGTGTGTGTGTGTGTGTGTTTAAGAAAATTAATTAAATTTCGTAATCTAATAGAGTGACGAATTCTCGTTCAAATGATCACTAGTTTAGCTGCACGTGTAGAAACAACCAAAACTTTTACGTTTAATATTTGCTGTCTTTTCTTGTTTATATAGCAGCAGCAGCAGACATTGTTTTCTAGTGCAATGCAAATGAAACAGAATTTTGTCTGTAAAGCAAGCAGGGTAGTCTCCACGTAAATGTCAAGTGTCTGAAATTTGGAAAACTGTTAACGCACGTCCTTTGCAAAATTTCATCTACTGAATGTGATGTCAACATACACATTGGAAATTCGTAGACTGATAGTAAAAGTTTGTCGATCATGGGGAAATCTGCTCTCTCTGATTAAGCAAGGCGGCATCAAGTACTATTTTTCGAGTCTTTGGTATGACTCGACCTAGGATTGAACCGCGATTTCCGGGACGATTACCGAACACTCTACTCATTAGACCATATATACATATATATGATTCATGGGGGTAAAGAAACGTCTGCAAACAGATGACTATTATTCAATAGAAATAATTTCTTGCAAATACATAATTTTAATATTGGTCTGAAAACATACAACTGTGTGCCAATTATTTGTGGGGAAATACTTGATATCACGTAACTTAATGAAAAACATTTTAAGCTAGAAACACACAGAAAAAGTCAATACAAATGTACAATGAACGGAATTCGCTAACCATTTGAGGCCTAGACAGTTTGACTTGCCGTTAAATTCAATAAATTATTCAGCTAATCAATCAATCAGTCCAAGTGCATGGAAATTGATTGAAAAAAATATTTTTCTATTTTTTTTTTCCTTTTAAAGGTGCTTTAAATAGATGCATATATAAGCATTTTTCTTTGAGAAAGACGAAACGTTGAATAATATTTCAGAAGAAAACATAGATCAATATGTTCGATTTACACAGAATTTCCTTACCACGAATTATTTCTCTCACTATCTCATTCTCTCTCTGTCCCTCTTTCTTCTTTCATCCACTTTTTAAAAAAAATTCATTATATATGAGCTCACCACACTATGACACAGTTTCAATGCAGATGCATATTTTCTAAGAATAGATGCATTAGCAACGCAATAGTTCGTCAAGAAGAAAATAGAGGTATGTATTTGTCAAAAATTAGTACATCTCTTTTATGTATTCATGCAATTTTTTAAACAGGGTTTCAGTTGTGTGATAATTCTAGGTCGATTCATACCAAAGACTAAAAAAAATGGTACTAGATGCCACCTTGCTTAACACTCAGCGTTATGCGGTAAGGATCAAGGGTAAAGTGGAGAAATCCAGAGAATGAAGTAGCGCCCTCTCCTACACATCGGTGTAGTAGCTATTGAAAGAGGAGCCTTCGGGTCACCCTCGACTAACGTCGCCAACTTTACCTACTTTACTTATATCGGGTCTAAGTGAATAATGTCCCACTAGAAATAACAAAATCATGGTATCTTTGTTTTAGAAGCAACTTAACCTTTAATAAATAATTCTTATGGCAGAACTAATCTATAAAAGACATCACACACACACACACATGTGACGGTATGTTATATACTGACTCTCTACTGAGCCGTCAATCAAGAGATACACCTGTCTAATTGAGCGGAAGAACAGCGGAAACAGGTGTACGTAAGAAAATAATATAACCAGGTGCCCGGGGTAGTCCGAGTCATTTGGAGACAGGATGCCGAAGTGAGAACCAGCTTGCAGCCCTCAATGACCCACGGTTGAGCAACCCCAGCCAAGATGCGAAAGAAGTGCTGCTATGGTCGAGGAAGAACTTGGGTCAATATAGCAGTCCGTTCTTGTCTCCACTCATTTCTCATACACAACAAACATCACCCTTTCGAAAATAAAGTGTGAGAGACATATTTTTATAAAGAATTGTATCCGTTCGTTATTGAAGTCGTCATTATCAGTTGATTATGTTCCCATGTATATTTGTATATGTATACGTGCAGGAGTATCTCAAATGATCAAGGCTGAATTTGTATTCACTAAGACAGAAAGGAACAATGAAGAAATAGTTTATTTCCTTCAAAACTGTCACTTTACCATTCAGACTATTTATTCCATCAATATTTCCATTGAATTAAGAAACTTTAAAACTCCCTCTTTGATTCGTTACAAATACCTGCTCATCCTCTCTTCTAGTTACTGAAATAAAAAAAAATCATCTGGAGTTTGATTATCTGAATGTACTGGATGCTGCATCATACAACATCTCTGTTTTGACAACTTCTGGACAAAAACATCCAAATATGTTGACGAAAATATTGTATATGTTCCACAACTTTATATGTTCCACAACTGTGGAAATGTCTTTACCAATGCTTTAAAAGTAAAAAAAAAAAAAAATCATAAAGCTTCAGCTTTTATATATTTTTGATAACACAGACTCACACACACACGCGCGCACACACACACACACACACACACACACACACACGCATATATATATATATATATATATATATATATATATATATATATATATTATCGACAATTCAATACTTATTGAAGAATTATTTATTTCTTCTCTTATTTATGTTAGTTGTGTTGGTTGGAATTTGAATTTTAAATGTTGTGGTTGTTTCTAATTCTGATAGAGTAAGAAAATTGTATTTTTGAAATATATATATATATATATATATATATATATATATATATATATATATATATATATATATATATATATATATATAATGGAAATGAATCTGGTGCTTTTTTAAATATGAAAATATGAAAAACCAAAATATACTCTGAATGAGTTTATTCAGAATTGAAAATCAAGCCATGTTGAATGCTTCATTTTTTAAAATATTTAGCCATGATCAGGAAGTATTGATATGAGATGTAATTTCTAAGTTATATCAAAATTCTATAATCAACTGAAAAAATTTGAAAATTCTTAGCATGCTGTTACAGCTAGAAGCGTTCGGTTTCAAATGTATATGACGTAATTAGTGTTCGAAAATGTATTTTAAAGTGTAAGATATTTGCTATAGCTGTTAATCATTTCTTTTTGGAAACTTTCAAAAAAAAAACTAAATCCTTAGCAAATACGTTAGATTTGAAATGCATTTTCGAACACTAATTACGTCACATATATTTGAAACTGATCACTACTGACAATGATAGAATGCGAAAATGTTCTCTTCTTTTTCTTTCATTTATAAACTTGTATATAACAAGGAAGATACATCATGCATTAACATTGCCCTGATCATGGTTTAGGTTTGACTTTGATTTTGTTTTAATGGCATATCAACCCCTCTGGGTTATTTAATGCCAGAAGGGTCATATTGGTTTTGAATTTTGTATATATATATATATATATATATATATATATATATATATGTGTGTGTGTGTGTGTGTGTGTGTGTGTGTGGTGTGTGTGTGTGTGTGTGGTTAATCAAGAAGTGGCATTTGTACTCATATTACAATATCAGAGATTTCGGACACTTATTGCACAGCATCCTCTGTTTCGGGATCTCAACACCAAATCCAGTCAAAATTTTTGTGGTGTAGAAAATTTAATCAAAGTATTAAAAGACCCAAAGGTCTATTCCTGATTGGAATCAGAACATAACCCCACCGAAAAAATATATATATATAACCGCAACTGCACTGAGAGTTTAAGTATGGACTTGTTCTCTATTCTGAGTAAGTCACACTCTTCATTCCATCAGAAAGAATTAGAGGACAATTTATCATTTGTCCATCCGAGGAAATGTCTGGGAGGTAATATTATTTCGATATAGTCTCCAATACAATATTTTCATTTCCCCTTATCATTAATATTTCTGTATTTAGTTTAATACTATTATTTTAATTATAATTATGAGAGTTTTTCACATCAGTATTGACGGATGGTCTTTCTCTGGAAGTTTGAGTGACGGCAAGTCTCCTCAGGTCTCCAGAACTCTTCTCAGTATTCTGGTTGTTCTCAAAAGTGTAGTAGTTTGGATGGTCTCCGGTCCCTTTAGTAATCCTTTAGTTACTGTCCGAAACACACCAATTACAATTGATATAATTGTAACCTGCATGTTCAATAGCTTTTCAATTCCCTAGCAAGGTCGAGGTACTCATCCTTCTTTTCACATTCTTTAGTTTTATTCTGTGGTCAGTCGGGACAGCAAAGTTGACAATTTTGCAAGTCTCTTTTTTTTTTTTTTGTTTATTATTAGATCTGGTCTTCTGGCCGAGATTAGGTGATCCGTTTGTATGTGACAATCCCATAGGAGTTTATGTGTGTTATTTTCTAGGGCAGGTGCTGGGTTGAAAATTTGTTCGTATGGTCAAATTTGAATTTCTTGCATATCTCCAGTCTTTTTTACTTTTTATTCCAATTTTCTTCTTTATATTGCTTCGATATATATATATATATATATATATAATATATATATATATATATACAAGAAAAAGTGTTGTGCAGTAATGAAAATTAAACAAGTACTCGTCATTAGAAATCTAATTAAACGTTAATGTTTATTAGGTATTTAATTCCCAAAAAAATGTCTCGTATTTCTGGCATATCATCATGTCTGATGATCTCGTCAACAATCGGAATTGCCTTCACGTAGAAAAATGCGTGCTGTGAGAAGTGCATCAAGATTAGAAGCCAAACAAAGAGAATGAAGTATTACAAGAAGTGACGGACGAACGGAACTGCAATAAGAAAAGAGAGAGACAGAAAAAAAAAAAAACGAAAAAAAGAACGCATGAATTCATATATTTCTGTACCTCTGAGTGATTAAAAAATAGCAGCTCTTGTGATTCTCTGCTTCAAGACAAGAAAAAAAAAAAAAAAAAAAAAGCAAGCAGATTCGAATTCTGTCTGATATTACTTGCTTGTATTGGATTAGCACAAAATAATGTGGATTTAGATTCTGTCTCTTTCTAACGCTGTCAAAAACTCCCCTGTCCACGCACACAGGCACCTATATATATATATATATATATATAAATATATATATATATATATATATATATATATATGTGTGTGTGTGTGTGTGTGTGTGTGAATTTTGCTTTTCTGTATATATGTTGAGCTAGTAATTGCAATTTTTTCTAATTCTAAAGAATTGTTAAATCGAAGATAGGAGAGGTTGAACGGATGTCATTACAAAAATAAATGTCTGCTTAATCGTTAATTGCCTTTGTGTTTTCTTACAACTCTGAGCTAATTTCTGTGTTTTGGAATATATTTATCCATTTGTTCCTAGAGCATTCAGGAAGAATTTTTCGGCAGATATTTTCATCGGTGAAACTTGGGTAGTAATTAACTGTTACTTATTCGGCTCTCTAGATAAGCCGGATAAACACATACAGATAAACACTTTCTCAATATGAATTTTATTGTAATACTCAATATTTATCCCAACAAATTAAGTACTTTACTCTTTCTTTTTTTTTTCTTTTATTTTCCGACTATTCATTTTCTTTGTCAATAATTATATATATATATATATATATATATATATATATATATATATATATGTAAGTAAATAATGGAGTGTAATACAACTATATATAAAGACATTTGAAACACGGTAATCCAAGTAGAATGAGAGATTTATTGAGAAGCAAAGTCGATACTATAACGTTTCGGTTCTAACGAACCATATTCAGGACTATGAGGGTTGATATTACTTATGTTAAATCAACGATGGGTGTTTAAAAGTGCAAATACAAAAACCAAGGGAATGTTTGTGTAGCAAGAAAAAATTGTCCGTTTAATTAAACGGCCAACTTCTAGTCCTGATGATAGTTCATAAGAACCGAAACACTATAGTGTCGACTTTGCTTCTCAATAAATCTCTCCTTCTACTTAGATTACCTTATTATCGACATATATAAATATATATATATATATATATATATATATATATATATATATATGTGTGTGTGTGTGTGTGTGTGTGTGTGTGTGGTGTGTGTGTGTGTGCCCGTGGTTTAATGGTTATCGTCGTAGGAAATGGACACAGCGACACGAGTACAAATCCTGGACTAGGCTAATTGCATTTCACATAGCACTAATACCCTTGGGAAAGGTATGAATCCAATCATTCTTCCTCCAGCCATGGGTAAATAGTAGGACAGACTGAATTCTTCAGCCTTGGTGAGGCAACTCATCTAGGAGAAGGAAAAATCTGAATTAAAACCTGTTAAAACTCCGCTTAAAAATTGGGCCTTGTGTCATATCCTGCCCGAGCGGAGGGGTTAGTAAATATGTATATATATATATATATATATAATCAAAACTCAGAACGAGATTAAATCTAAATTGTTTGATAAGATGTAAACCGATCTTAAAACAAGCAAAACTATTACATTGCGCAATCTCCGAAAGTGCAGCGTGCAATGTAAAATATTCTAATACCCATAATTGATTTTAGTTGTTGATAACAGTTTTCGTAACGTTTTCTAGCTTTATATCAACGATTTAGGCTTTATAAAGTGTACTCTTTTCAGACATGATATTTTAATATGAAAAATATCTACATTAATCTTCGTTACGAAGCTTACGTTAAGGATGACGATGTGGACCACAGAATTATATAAATGCCCTCTACCCAGGGGTTGAACACTTAAGAGAGAAATTACCGGTTGGCACTTACGTGGAAATGTAAAGCAGTTCACTCCGATTGAGCACCTTGGTAGCAGATTAGCGTATACACACACACACACACACATACACACACACATACATATATATATATATATATATAATATATATATATATATATATATATATATATATATATATATATATATATGTAAAAAATCCTTCGTTTACTTTGAGGATGACGATGGCTTTCCGGCAAGATTTCGACTGGCGTAAAATCAGATCCAGCTTGAAGCATCTCACGTGTCTTGACACACTGAACAGTTGTGATACAACGAAACACTCTGTCTGTAGAAGACTATATATAATCATATATTTAAGGCCATAATTGACTAACAAATTATCTATAATATATATAAGTATCTGCATGTTCTCTGGAATTTTAAATATTGAATCAACGGATGCTTCAGACTATTCAGATTCAACATTTTGCATTGAATATATATTGTTATCCATATATAAGAGTCCACACACACACACACACATATATACATTTATATTCAAGCAGGTTTTGTTAAAGACGAAGGAACACTGTTTATTATTTTAAATTTTATTTTCAAGACTTCTTATT
>OY757907.1:113326887-113426887 GCA_963585895.1 Sepioteuthis lessoniana
GCTGTTTTGAGAGATTTTGCTTCCAAGATTTGTTCAGAACATCTCGTAGCATTCTTGTGCAGTTTAACTATTTATCTATACGCTTAGTCAGCCTCTACATAGTAGAATTGACAGAAGTGCTACAAATAAGAAATTGCGTTTTATTTTATCGGATGAATCTGACTTCCATATGATCGATAACCGATCGAAAGCAGTCCATGCCTTCGCTAGTCACATATTGATGTCATTTTCAGTAGATGAGACACTGCTTCTGAGGTACGTGAACTTGCCTACTGATTACAGAATAATACCAATAAATGTGGAGAGGTCTGGGTTCTTTTTTTATTAAAACAATTGTACTCCGTTTTGACTACATTTTCATGGAGACCAATGCCATGTGCTGCCTTCTTCAGACTATGCAAGAAGGATTCGGCTTGCAAAAATCCTGGGGTTAGGCGTATCCAATTTGAGTGTTCTATGCCCAACGGCTATCGACGTATAATTTATTAGGGATTAAGAATACATCAAAACTCAACGTGCAGAGGCCCCCCAAAACATAAAAATGAAAAGAAAAAAAATAACTTCTTTGGTCTCATTATGAATTTATTTCAGGTCTATGATGACCCTCATCAGCTGTTTAATGAAAAAGATTATTTGGATGGGCTTATATCGCTTCCGGCGAGAATAGAATTTGAAAAAAAAAAAAAGCAATTAGAATAATGTTTTGATTAAAATAATTATATATATATATATATATATATTAGTTTTTAATCAATATAATTTTTACAGTGGAGATATATACTATTTTTTGATATAATGTTTATAAATTCCTTTAAAAAAACAAAAAGAAACGTTTCACCTAGCTTAAATACTACGGAAAACCCGTTGTTGTTGTTGTTGGCAACCATAGTCGAGGACCACTAGAAGGCTCCTTTTCCAATAGCTACTACACGGGGGTGTCGGGGAGTGCGCTACTCTTTTCCCTGGATTGCTCCACTTTAACCTCGATACGTACCTTATAATGCTGAGTGTTAAGCAAGGAGGTATCAAGTACTATTTTTAAAGTATTTGGTATGATGCGACCTGGGATTGAACCCAGGTCTCCTGGATCATTGGCAAACACTCTACCCTCTGGGCCATTTTTTTTTTAAATCTGAGGAGACAAAAAAACGAAAATGAGATGACGTGATAACGTACTTGTCTATATCAGGAAGGAAAAGACAGTCATTTGCTTATAAAAATATCCAACTTTCTTTTATTTCTGATATCATCTCCCTTAAATTGGGGAAAAGGATATTATCATATATACAGTGGTTTCGTTATGCCGATGGAAGAAATTAAATTCATCTAAGAATCGTCACCCACCACACAGATCAGAGACGGTTTTGCTTAGCCCCAAAATATACTTTTTGACTGGTCGTTTTCCCGGAATGTAGTTAACGGTTCCTTTCTCAAAAATGTATGTTTCCAATCTGACCACTTCTGGCTCCCCAAAATGATACTTTGCATAATTGAATCTTTGAACTTTCCTTGGCGGTCCCATTCGATGCAGAGAAGCATCTACATCGATTGTAGGGAACACTTCACTGCAATGTGAACAGATTTCTGTTACATTATTTTTATGGTTTTGTAAATCTTACCAATAATTTTAAAATATTTTAATTTTTTGAGAAGATTAAAAATTAATCGATTGGAAAACACACTTTGAAAATATGAATTCATCCCATTTAGGCCGGAAGTTTAGAACAATCATGATTTTCAGAAATAGGTTTAAATGTTTAAGCATAAACATTAACTCTTAGAGACGTTAACTTTAAGAGTAAATTGAAAAATGCTTGTTTTGCTCAACCTTACTATCTATCTATCTATCTATCTATCTATCAATCTATCTATCTATCTATCTATCTATCTATTCACTTTGGTCCTACCTATTTCAGTTTTTATTTAATTCTTATCAACTAATTTCACGTTTCTATTAATCATGATTTGATCTCTCTCTCTAAGTTTCCTCTGGGCAGACATGCATATGTCATCTCGTGTAAAACATGATTGATTGATTTTTCAAAGTGTCCACAATGTTGTCTCTTTCTATTTCTTTTCAAATTAGTAATTCTTGTTTTCCGGTTTGTCCTTGTGTTCTTTTTATTTTTACTTTTATTTGCCGATGTAAGTAATGTTTCTTAATTTTTCTTTGCCTTGGTTTCACATGACTTAATAATCACAAACTGTCTTTCTCCTCCTTTTCTTGTCCCAGAAAGCCTATTTGCATCATCTTTCGGATGTAAGCTCCAGCGATTCGTCATAAAATTTCTGTTTCTGTTATTTGTTATTCAAAGCACCTATTTTATTCAGTTTAAGAGGGCTCGGAGTATTTTCTAAGAACAAATAGCAAGGAATTTATTCGGGTTATTAATAAAATGCCTCATGATTCTAGCCTATCTCAATACTACTATGGTTTGAATACTTCCATGAATGTCATATTCGCCTATTTGTTTTTCATAGGATCTACGATTGTTTCAAGGATTGTCCCTATCATTATTATTATCACAGTTACCATAATATCTGTAAATAGTTTAAGGCCTCTTGCTTACTCTAAGCATTCATTCGATTTCATTTTATCGTCTCCCGTAAAGTTAAAGCGTAGAGCAGTTCTTTTCTGCTTGCTAATCTTCACAAAATCTGATGTTCTGATTGGGATTGAGTGCAGCGTTTTTATCTGGAAGTCTCAGATGATTTTCTCTGTCTCATTTTCTAAGATAGATTTTAGTCTATATTTTTCATACCATTTTTCATTATTCTTAAATTCAATCACTGGTACAATTCTCCGTACATCCCATTACCCAGCCTGTGATGATTTTTCATGTAATTTTTTGTATCAGTTAGCAGCATTTATTTATTTCTCGATTAAAATTTTCTTTTTTTTTCTTTTTTCACATCCTGCATTTACTTTTATCATGCGTTTAACCTATTTCATCATTTATTTAGATGGTTCTTACGGAGGTATACTTGGCTTTGATTAATAGTGATTCAGTTTTCTTATTTAAGTTTCTTCATTGCCCAGTCGGCAGGGGCAGTAGAATACACCGACTGCACCTCCGGAGAGGGGTTAGCACCGACCAACGAGTATCCTGGATATGACACAAAACAATCTAATGGAAAGGTTCCAGTAATGCTGGAGCTTTGGGGAAAGTGGAGCACCCCTGCATTGCCTTTGCCCCCGGTCCACTCTGGCTCGGAGTGGTAGCACCTGAGAGGGCCCTATCAATGGGTTAAATAGAACTAACTTTATACTTACGCTAAACTGAATTGTTTGAATAAGAACTGTTTGACTATACTGAATAGCTTTAAAAGTAATGTTTTTGACAATTAAATTGTACTTACATCTAAACTGCGTGCTTATGCTAAATTGAATTGTTTGGAATGGAAGTGTTTTTGATATTGAAACTGTACTTACACTAAATTGAATTATTTAATATAGAACTGTTTTTACATTCAACTGGGTATGATTAAAATCTGTACTTACAGTAAAATGAATTAGCTCTCTTTGAATAAACTGAATAGCTTGAAATAGAAATGTTTTTTGACAATTAAACTGTTTACTAATGCTAAACTAAATTCTTTGAAATAGAGCTGCCTATTTGTATAAAAATATATTCGGTGTTAAATAACGTACAAAGGTTGATGGGCCATAAAACCCAAACAAGCAAGCAACATGAGTTTTCTCAGCATAGCCATTTACAGTTTATATCATCAGGAATTTCCTTACATTGTCTTCTAAACTATCTATACACTTGATTTTAATCTTATATTTATTTTCTTGAAGTTATCATCATTATTTTCTTGTTTCAATTTATTTATTTATTTCTATTTCTTTTTTTTTTCCCCATTTTGCTTGTTAGAATTTGACTTTCTATCTTCTTTTTTGTGTATTCCTGTAGTCACCGAACAACCGAATCAAAACAATCTCCTATTGTGTTTAGTTCTCTTCTCTTATCATTTCTTTTAAATTTTCCTTTGTTTATATAATTTAAGACATTTTTGCTTCGTCAATCTCGTTATCTGGTCAATCTTTCCAAGCCCCTCTATTGTCCAGTTTAGGGAGGCTTTAGAGTATCTTACGATGGATATTTGCCAATTATTCGTTCCTTTGATTAAATTTCTTAAGCAGAAAGTCCTTTCCAAAAATGCCTTTGTTTTCTGGGTTTCATCTTTTTTAATATTTTCTTTTTTATAACTGCTTGAAAATAGGTTTCTAATATTCTTAGGTATTTCTCGCTTTCTTTTCAAACCAAATGTTTTGATATTTTCTTGATTATTATTACTACTTTTCACTGGGTCATTGATCGTATGAGTAGAGTGTTCGCTAATGGTTCGGGAGACCTAGGTTCAATCCCAGGTCGAGTCATACCAACGACTCAAAAATGGTACTTGATACATCCTTGCTTAAGACTCAGCATTATAATGTACGGATCAGGGGTAAAGAGGAGCAGTCCAGGGAATTGAGTAGAACCCTTCTCTACACCTCGATGTAGTAGCCTTTGAAAAGGGAGCCTTCGGGTTATTCTCGGCTCTGCTCACCAACTTTATTGATTATTACTATTATTATTGCGAGTTTTTCACCATTATTTTAACTGGTAAATTTTTACTGAGTTATAAGTGACAACAAGCCTCATCACGTTTCGTGGACTCTTCAAAATAGCATAACAGATCTTAAAAGCGATATTGCCGGGATGGTTTCGATCTTTCATCTGATTTCCTATTTAAGCATTCTCTTTTCCAGATTTTTGGGGATCATTCGAAGAGTTTCTACAATTCATCACATTTTCATCTTTCTCTCGCACGATCCACGTATTTATCTAATTTTTCACTTTCTTTTATTTTTCACCCTACAGTCTGCTTGAAAAACACGATCCATGGGTTGATAAGTTGTATTTTGCTTGTTCATTAACACTAAATATGTTCTTCTGGCTTGGATTGAGGGATCCATTTTTTATGTCAAATTCCGATAGAATTTTACCCTTGATCCGTACTTTATAATGCTGAATGTTAAGCATGGATGCATCAAGTACCATTTTTGAGTCTTTGGTATGACTCGACCTGGGATTGAACCAAGGTCTCCCGAACCATTGGCGAACATTATTTTCATTTGACCAATGGCCCGGTGAAAAATAGTTATAATAATCATGTAAATATCAGAACATTTGGTTAAAAAGAAAGCGAGAAATAACAAAGAATATGAGAACGATGTTTTTAAGGAAATACAAAAGATATAATTCCTCTACTTTAAAAGAAAATGTAGATCCCACAGAATTGTACGACTGAAATTATTTAGCTTTTTACGAGTTTTTCACTCTAATTGTAACTTGTTGTTTTCATTGAAGTCAAACTGACAGCAAATAAACTCAGGCCTATATGACGATTCCAAATATTGCGTCATGGCTAAAGTGCTGGACTGTGGTTTCCAAATAAATGAGTGTGAACTCCAATCACGATATTATGTTCACTTTGTGATTAATACCCTTGGAAAAGTTATGAACGTCCTTATTCCTTCTATATGGGTTAAATAAAACCTTTGCTCTTCCTATTTACCAACTCCTCCGCTCGGGCAGGATATGACACAAGGTCATGTTTAAATCGGAGTTTAACAGGTTTGAATTTGGAGTATCCCTTCTCCTAGACTAGTTGCCTTACCAAGGCTGAATAATCCAGTCTGCACTACTATTTACCCATAGCTGAAGGGAGAATAATTGGATTCATACCTTTCCCAAGAATATTAGTGCTATGTGAAATGCAATCAGTCTAGTCCAGGATTTGAACTCGTGTCCATTTCCTACGACGATAACCATTACATTTCTTTTGCACAGATCGTATGACATTGAATAACCCACGAAGCTTGATATTTCATCAAACAGAAATCAAACCAATATTCTTGTTAATCAAAGCAGTGCTAAGGTCTAGAATGTTTTACTTATTCCCAGACTTCTAGTGCCAATCCTTTGGTGACGGTACTAGCAATTAGTATCACCGCCACATGTTCCTTGTTTGTTTTTTTTTTTCAGTTCTCTTGCAAGGTCTAGATACTTATTTCTCTTTCCACTTTCCATAAGTTTTACCTTGTGATCAACTGGAACGGAAAGGTGTACTATTTGGCAGATTCTTTTTTTTTTGTTGTTAAGACCTTGGTTCAATCTCAGCTTGCGTCATACCAAAGACTTTAAAAATGTTGATTGATACCACCTTGCTTAACACTCAGCAATATAAGGTACGTATCAAGGGTAAAGTGGAGAAATCCAGGGAAAGGAGTAGCGGCTTCCTCTACACTTTGGTGTAGAAGCTATTGAAAAGGGAGCCTTCTGGTCGCCCTCGATTACGGTCGCTAACTTTACTTATTATTAGGTCTGGTGGTCTGACCGAGATTAAATGATCTGCTTATATCTCAAACTCACCCCACCAAAAATTAAAAAAGGTGTGCGTTTCATTTTTTAGGATGGATTCTATGTTATACATATACCATTTAATCGTTCAGTCAAATTTAAACTTCTTGCATAATTCCTAGTGGATCACCTTCCCCACCCAGTCGTGTCTATTATTCTTATTATTACACTCTTTTGAGAGTTTTTTTACAGCAGCATTGGCTGATGGTCTTCCACTGGAGTTTAAGTGACAGCAAGTCTCCTCAAGTCCCCAGGACTCTTCTCAGTATTCTAGTCTATATTGATAAAGCTGTAGTTTTGATTGCCTTTACTTCTCATCTTATTCGCAAGTCGTCCAGTCCCTTTACGAATCCTTTGGTTACTGACCCGAGCGCGCCAGTTACAATCGGTATCACCGTCATTTTCATGTTCCATATTATTATTGTTATTATTTCATATCTATTTATTTTTATTATTATTATTATTATCAAAAATAAATATCGGATGTTTTTTTTTAATTTATGAATATTTTTTTCTTTTTTTACACAACACAACCACCCTTTCCTCATTGTACCGTTTGCACATAATTTCTGTGCACTGTGGAACAACGCCATTGTCTCAGCCATGTAAAATGTCACTTCGAGTCAGACATGGTTTTGGTGTGACCAGAATACTAATATTAGCGACTCGTCTATCCCAAACCATGCTGTGGCCGGCGATGCTCTTGTAGTTATTGTCATTGCTGCTGTTGTTGCCAACGCAGTAAAGAAGAATAGATGAATAGAAAAGTAGGTTTTGGGAGAAAACGGGGTCTGGCGATATAGGCAGTCTGTTCGGGGCGGGGAAAAGGTGCGAGCGACATGGAGAAAATTGGATCCAGAACATTGTTACCAAATCGTCGCGTTACCGGACGCGAACATGTATAGAATGGATTATATGAGTGCTTGTCGATGTTTGGAAAGCCAAGCGCCGACTAAGCATGCGTGTGCTTATATTTATTCTGTCTGCAGCTTTTACAAGTATACGAATGTACTTTTTTTTATCCTGATTTAGTTTTGAGTTAATTTATGTAGATTTTAGCTGGACTGAGCTTGATCTAGAAAAGTATTACGAACTCACCAAGGATCGAACTCATGAGATTAATGATCAGCGATGTGGTAATTTCGCTTAAAGATATTTTACGATAAGCGCCTAATAGGAATTCAATTGGCTCAGCCTTGTGTAGTTAGGTTAATTGAAGTTAACAGTCAGTGAGGATCTATTTGAATTCGGTTTCTTTGTTTTTAATGGCATATCAACTTAATGCCAAAGCAATCCTTATAGAAGGACAGTAGATGAGCTGTTTAATCCATAGCTTCGAGAATAAGAAGCTTTTTTACTTTCCCTCCGGGTATTAATCCAACAGCGAATGTTATAGACCGACTGGATTTTGAACTTGCTTACTATAATATTTCTCTTCAGCACTTTAGCCATTACGCCAAAGGGATTCCCACTGTTAAGATCGGATTTTTCTTACGAGCAAACGAAACAGTAAAACGGATTGGCTTAGGCAGTGTTATTGGTTTACTTATTTATCAACTCTTTTCGAGTTTTTCTCATCAGATGTAATTGATTGATAGATTGATTTAGTTTAACGGCATGTCTTCTTTGAAAGCATAGATATTTCAAGAAAAAGTTTTCATTTTGTTTTAACCATATCTCAATATCCTCTTTGACTAGTTTCTAATGATTATTTTCTATGGATTGATCATATTAACATTTATATTGTTTGGTAAAATTTCTTCCTAGAAAAACTACAAGTTATCCATATTGACATTTTCAAATTAGTCCTTGATATTCTTTGCACTGAAAAAACGTCTAATGAGAGCTTAATCTCTGCATTCTATAAATGACAGATTACTTTTTGATTTCAGTGACATGTAAACCCGTGTAGGGTTACTTTATGCCTAGATATTAAGAAGTGAAGTACATTGTAATCGTTTCTTTTTATATCATTGTTTCTTAATAGATTTTCCCTTCGCTTACATACTATAAAGTATTCCTATCTTTTAAGATATCTATCCTATAGTTCTATGGTCTCAATTATTCTAATAGTAAATTCAATATATAATTATATAGTTTCGAGTAAAGATTTTTATTTTATAATTTAATTGCACACAGATATATGATTCTAATTTACTAATAATAATCCTTAGAAAACAATTATCATATTTACTGACTCCTCCACTCGGGCAGGATATTGCACAAGGTCAATTTTAAGCAGAGTTTAACAGGTTTGAATTCAGAGTTTTCTTTCTCCTAGACTAGTTGCCTCACCAAGGCTGAAGAACCCAGGTTTGTCCTACTATTTACCCATAGCTGGAGGGAGAATAATTGGATTCATACCTTTCCCAAAGGTATTAGTGCTATGTGAAATGAAATTAACCTGGTCAAGGATTTGAACTCGTGTCGCCGTGTCCATTTCCTACGACGATAAGCATTACGCCACGGGCACCTTCATTAGAAATCAATTGTAGCCTCAAGTAATTATTCTTAGTACAATTAATTTCACAGTGATATTATATCACATATTCCTTTCTAGTGCACATAATGGTTTTATTTGATCCATATATGTAAGCTTAATAGGTATTCCTATTATTCCTATAAGAGTTGAGTGGACTTGGGAATAATGAGAATGAAGGGGTACAATATTCTCACTAGATTTCCAAAACAGAATCCTCGCCATCAGATATAGTTTAATATCATACTCAGGAATCCCTGCTCCTGAGAGATGAATCTTACCTCTCAACAGAGGGTGCAGTCGACTCATTTTACACCCTAACGACTGGATAGGGTTTGACTATGTGTTTCACACTGAAGCTTGACTGATTTCAAGTAATTTCTGTTCATGATTCTCCTAAAAATCTATCTCTGCAGTCCTGTGGTCTGCACAGTCCCACTCCTATCTCCTATCTACAGTTGCACCAATCTATTTTCCAAGTTCTTAGGGATTGTCCAAAAGGAACCATCAATGTTTGGTATTACATTCTCCTTCATGCTCCACAGTATTTTAAACTCCAAGAGAATGGTCTATGTCTTGTTTTAATGGGCAAATTATTATCACGTTTTATCTTTTGAGAGGTTTTCACACCAGCGGTCGCTGATTATTTAATCTTGGCAAGTATTTCCCACAAGCTTTAGTTGTTAGTCTTTCACTGGAGTCTGAGAAACACTCTCGTCAGGCCTCCTGGATTGTTCTTAGTATTATGGCCGATATCAGCCAAGTGATTGTCTTAATGGTAATGATTTTTCCTTCGATCACAAACTGATCTATTCTCTTTCCCAGTCCTTTGTGAACCGTTCCAAGGGAACCAACTTCAATTTATATTAAAGTAACCCACATGTTCCACAGATTTTTTTTTTGGATCGGTCTTTCTTTTCAGTTTCTTTTATTTTCAATTTGTCGTCCGCTGGAACAGCATAATCCACTCGCTGGTCCGTTCTCTATTTTTTTGTTAATTTGCACTGGGTCTGGTCTTCTGGCTGGGATTAGAGGATCCGTTAGTATCTCAAAGTCCCAATAAATCTTTTTGCGTTTCACTTTCTATATCGTATTTTGGTTTGTGTAAATGTCATTTAGTCATCATCATCATATCGTACTGGCAGCACGGATATCCCTGACCCTCTCTCGCCACTCCTCCCTATCGTTCATCGCCCTAGGCAGGTCTTCAGGACAACAACCTGTATCCTCACATAGCTGCTGTATGTACGTTCGTGCTGGTCGTCCTGCTTTTGCGCGGCCGTGTGTGGGGATCCATAAGAGTACATCTCTTATGAGTTCATCTCTGCTTCTCCAGCAATGTCCTGCATGTCTGGTTCGCCTAACTTGAATAGTTTTCGTGATAGGGGGCAGGTGGCCGTACAGTTGGTGTCTTGTGGGGTGTTGCTGCCAGGACTTGTTCAGGATTGCACGCAGCATTCTTGTGTAATTGCCATCTAGTTTCTTCTCCAGCCGTTTTGTTAGCGTCCATGTAGTGCATCCATATAGCAGTATCGATGCGACCGCTGCCTGGAAGAAACTGCGTTTCATTTTATCGGTTAGGTCTGATTTCCATATAGTCGATAGCCTATTGATAGCTGTCCATGCTTTCGTTAACCTCGTTTCGATGTCCTTTTCGGTTGATTCGACGCTGCTTCCTAGGTACGTGAATTTGTCTACTAGTTTAAGAGGGGTTCCTTCTAGAGTGGAGATGTCCCCCGTTTGGTTATAGCACATATATTCCGTTTTGTGTGCATTAACATGGAGGCCTATGCTTGCTGCTGCTCGTTCCAAACTATGCAGAAGTGTTTCGGCTTGGTCAGGTGTATTTGCCAGTATCGCTATGTCATCGGCGTAGTCGGCGTCGGTAATTGTTGTTGCGGGGTATCTTCTGCTTCTTTTCTTCGTCAGTTCGAAGCCATTCTCTTTGATTTTGTCAATCGATGTTCTAAGTACGTAGTGTAGACAAATGATAAAGAGATACGGAGCCAGCGTGTCCCCTTGTAGTACTCCTGCTACAATGTCGAAGTATTCTGTGTCTCCATCTGGTGATCGTACTTTTACTTTAGTGTTTCTATAGAGAATCGTTATTGCCGCTACGGTTTCTTTAGGTATGCCGTACGCTAGTAGGATTTGTTCCATCTTTCCTCTGTGAATGGAGTCGAAAGCCTTGGTAAAGTCGACAAATATTAATGTCGCTTGTAGGTTCTTTGCCCGTACACCTTCAAGGATTCTGCGGATGGTTAATATTTGTGATGTCGTAGATCTATTTCTTCGGAAGCCATTTTGGTTTTTTCTACGTATGTTGTCGATTTTGGGTTCTATTCGGTTTCGTAGTAGGGCATTGTAGATTTTGGCAGCTATGGATGTAAGTGTTATGCCTCGGTAGTTTTTGGCTAATCCGAGGTCCCCCTTTTTAGGGAAGGGGAGTATGCATCCCTTCGTCCATCTATCTATCGGATTTTGATTGTATACTGCGTTGCAGTGTCGGAGCAGTATGTCGTCGAATTGTCTGGTCTTCCATACTTCCGGGGGAATTTCGTCCAGCCCTGCAGCTTTCCTATTTTTAATTTTTCTGAGAACCGAGTCGAGTTCTTCTTGTGTGAACGGTCCAAGTTTAATGTCTAACTGTTTGCTAATTATTCTGGTGATTGGTTCATGCGTTATTTTTGGTGGGTTTCCAAGTAAGTTTTCGAAGTGCTGTTTCCACAGTTTTATTCTTTCTTGTTGGTTTGCTGCTTTAAGTTTTGCTTTGGCTGTGTTCTGTCTTCTGCTCACTTCGTTTATTGTTTGCCAGGCAATTCTAGATTGTCTATCTTCCACCGAGTCTCTAATCTTATCTATCTGATTTTGAATGTATTCTGTCTGTTCCTTTATATATATGCCTGCTAATTGATATTGTGCCGTTTTTAGTTTTAAGGCATTTGTGTTTGTTGGGTTTTTTCGATAGTTTTTGGAGGCTGTTTTCACTAGTGCACGTTTTTCTCTCACCGCTAAAGTTTCCCATGGGACTCTATATTTAGTTTTAATTTTTGTTGGAATGTATTTTGCTGCTGCCTCAAGGTGTGCATTGACGAAATTTTCGTATTCGTCGTTTGGTGTACTTTTTTCCGTCTTTTCTTGTAGTGTTTCGAATCTGTTTCTTAATTCTAATACGTATTTATCTCTTACATCTTTGTTGTTTAATAGGGCCCAGTCATAGTGTTTGGTGGTCGCTGTTCGTTTGTCGTTTTTTCGTAGGCTTAACCGTATTTTCGCCGTGACTATTCGGTGATCGGTGGACACACCCTCAAATGAGGAGTATGCCTCGCAATTCAAAGCACTATTCTTCCATTTCTTGTTTATAAGGACGTAGTCTATCTGAGCTTTAGTATTGTTTGCGTACGTGTATGTCCATAGTTTGCCCTCTCTTTTTTGGTAGTTTGTATTGAGGCATGCTAATCTATTTTCTATCATGAAATCTGTTAGGTGTTGCCCATTTCTATTTGACGTGTTGTGGAGGCTGTATTTGTTGTTTCCGTTTTTCCCGATTTGTGCATTCATGTCTCCGCCAATGACTAACATGTTGTGTTTCGGGATGCTACGCACTAATGAGGATAACTCATCGTAGAAGGTGACTATTTCATTTTCTTCACTAACATTGGTGGGGCTGTAGCATGAGACGATTGTTGCTCTGGGGTTTCCGTTAAACGTAGCTACCATCATTCTAGGTTGTATTTTCTCTATGCTATTAAGCGTTTTTAGTGCTCTAGGTCCTATAAGCAATCATACCCCTCCTACTGCGGCGTTGACAGAGTTTTTCCATGCGGATACAGTGGCGAGCGACCATCCATTGCCAGTTCTTGCACAATTCCCAATATATCTCCATTCCTATCCAGTCATGCATAGTCTTGAACTTTGATCATGCTAGTTTTCATCATTCACTTACTAATTTGGGACACGCTTCATCTCTTACTCTACATCATCTGCACTTGCCATTCTGTTGCGTATTATCGATTTTCGGTTTATCTTTATTGATTTTTATGGCTTTGTTTTGTCCCGATCTTAGGAGAACTTTAGTTTCTCTCTTGATATTTTCGTTTTCGTAGCAATGCAATGCACTCTATGCAACTTTTTTCATTTCAAAATTAACCGGAGAAATTACACTGAATTCTGAGTGACAGCAAGTCTCAGTATTCTAGCTGATCTTCTTAGTGCTCCGGTCTGGAGGACCACTAATCTTCCTCTGATCTCCAGTCTCATTTTCAGGCCTTTGGGTACCGTTCAAAGAGCTCCAGCTACAATTGGTATCAAATTCGCCTTCATGTTCCACTCTATTTTCTGCTCTCTTTTATGTTGTAAGTATTTGTTAATCAATTTATTTTCTTTTATTTTTCACTTTCTCTGTGTTTACACCTTATTCTGTTTCCTAGAATTTATGTCTGGTCAGAATCTCAGATTTCTTCGGGTGGTCTTGGGTTTATCTTGGTCTCCGTGTTCACATCTGTTTTTTATAAATGAACACAAAAACTTTATTTGATTTTTGATGCTTTTATTCACCGAAATTCCCACGTCAACTGCACGAATGAAGAAATAGCCATTCTCGGCGACCGTTAGTTATGGTGCTTGGACTACTTTCATTAACTCTACCTAACTGACCCATTCTCAAGACTGAACTAAATAATCAGAGAACTGATAAAAAAGGTCAGCCAATGGTCAAGTCTTGTCTATCATATCACTGGTTATTTTCCATGACTATTCTTCTAACGAATTACTAGTTTACTTTTGAATTCATATATTTTGAATTCTACCCTTACTTTACAGAATTTATAGTCAGCCTATTCATTATGTAACAATATGGTCCGTTGGAACTGCAAACCCTCTAGTTGATAATATTCTTTATTCTTGCTTAATAACACAACGTCTCGTCCTCTGTCAGAGAGAATCTTATGTTGCATAATGATCCTTGACAGAGTCGGCTGTTCTAACTGTGTAAACAAAATGGTTATAGGGCGCACCTGTGTAAACAGGAATGTAGCGATGTGTGGGTTGAATCAGAAATGTGTTGGGGTTATGAAATTGTACAGAGAGCACCAGAGAGTGTCTGGGCCCCTCGCAGGTACAGCGGCCCGCAACGGGCTTCTGTTTGAGAAACCCTCGGTCAAGAAGCAGAAGAAGAGCTAAGAGGGGCTCTGAATATGAATATGGAAGCAGAGCGTGGTTAAGAAGAGCTACGTAAAGCTATGGGTTTGGCACAATGTGGTTAAGAAGTAAATAAAGGTCAATATTGTAGTGTCCAAGTGTCTAAGTCCTTCAAATTCTCTTCCATCTGTCTCCTTATGTTTTTGTCTACCAGCCTCTGTCTGTCTGTCTGTCTGTCTCTCTCACGCACTCACACACTACAGAAGATTCGAATCTATTGAAGAAAGAGAGATGTGTTTTTTTTTTATTAAGAGAAGTGTTTCTATTCCTTCAATCATGATTAGACTGGTAGCGTATGCAACGCTTATAGGGGTCATTTTCTAGGAAATATTTAGGTTTGTGCTCATACTATTTTTTAGCATCGTCAAATTTTAATCTCTTGCACGATCTCTTTTCTTAGTCAATTGTACTTTGTTTTGTAATTTTTTTTTCAATTGGCGTCATAGTTCGATTAACTGCATCATACCCATGGAGTACGTATACGTTCCAATAAATAAGTCCAATGCAAATGCAGATATTTACGGGAGCTCACATACTTTTTAAAAGATTAATCCATCAGTTAGATTTTCCTATGAAAAAAGGATTGGTAAATAATCATTATTCTCCCTCCAGCAATGGGTAAATAGTAGGACACACTGGGTTCTTTAGCCTTAGTGAGGCAACTAGTCTAGGAGAAAGAAAACTCTGAATTCAAACCTGTTAAACTCCGCTTAGAATTGACTTTGTTTCATATCCTGCCCGAGCGGAGGAGTTGCTAAATATGGTAAATATGATAATAACCCATTTTTATATTTAAAGGATTTGAAATGATAACGGCTTAGAATTAAATATCCACTGATAACCAACTTGTTGAATTTCAGTTAGAGCGGTGGATCATTGATATTGACGCTTCTGTTTAGGAAATAGTGTTGACTTCTAATTAAAATATTATGAATCTCCACTGAACTCGGTGTTACTTCATACATTAAGTAAAAACACAATAGATTTATTGCGCTGATAATAATCCAGCCATAATTATCCAAACAGGATTTGACATTAAATAACTGTTGTGAGACCGAAACTTACCTACATCATGGACTCTTCCAGCACTATATTAGCAGTGGTAGCAGTGGTACTAAAAGTACGACTACCAATATTGGGCACTATCCTTTGTAACTTTTGTTAATATATATTTTTCACCTCTAAATAGTGTTCCGTGTTTTCCTTCTGTGTACCGACTTTGGGTCCACAAAAACAACCGACAATGATTGATATGATATTAAACCAAATCAAACCAAGCCAATCATTTTTTATCTAAACAACAAGGGGTCGTTCATTACTGATACGTTTTTGAAACATTTCTGTTACTTCAATCTAACGTATTCTACCGCACATAGCCACTAACTTAGGAAAGTTATCTTTTAAGATAATTAAGTTTTACTTAAATTTGTTAACTAATAATAACATTCATGGAAACAGTATGTACAAATATAATGAATAGTAAACTAAGTTGAACAATGATATTTACATTGATAAATAGATCTAAGGACAATAATAAAATAAAAGGAAAAAGAAAAACATGAATACATAGTGATTGTATCCAATGATCTATGAATTTAAATAAGCACATTTATTTGGGTGTTATTTCTATATAATATTGATAATACTATGTATATATGCGAACCTTAAATTGAGCAGATCGTTAACATTGCGTGTTGTATTCGTTTTTTATGTATTAGAGATTATGTATATATGCGTGTGTAATTACGCTTGCATGAGTTTATTTGAAACATTCACCCCAAGATCGCAAGGCTGGAAACCCAACTTTGGCAATCACCAAGACCTCTGCCCTCTCCGCACCCAGCTTGTGTCAGCATCACGACCAGCGAACTTTAGTAGAGAAGTCAGGCGCGTATGTCTTAGTGATGAGTGGCCGCTCGAGCGTGCAGATGGTACGGAGAGGCCAATGTCTCACTGTTTCGGAAGAGATTGGCTGCACGGGTTGGGCGGGTTGATGCAATGAGCGTAGTTGAAAGTATTGGGCGGGGAAAGAGAACAACGAGTGGGGTGTGAGCCAGGGACCCCCACGGTGGGATCTCCCACGTATTCATCAGATTTCGCGAGAATTCGTCTACGATTCAATTTCTCTCTCATTATCTCTGGAATGTTTCAACAATTAGCGATACACGCCCTTACCACTTCGCGCAAGGAAAGCAGGCTTTCTTTCCTGCGTCGCTTTCTTTCACAACCTCCCTCCTGCATCTACGCACGACTTTGTCGCATCTTTCTTTTCGAAACTGAAAACTTTCCACACCCAATCGCATCTCCTGCCTACTTATTATTCTTGTTCGGACTGTTGTTGCTTTCTCTGGCTGAATGCATTGTCGCTGTCATAAACGTTCTTGTCACCCTCCCGCATTCTTATTCGGCGTCTTTATCTCTTCTTCTTCTTCTTCTTCTTCTTCTTTGAATTTTCACACCAGTAACATCACCTCTTGCCCTTCCCTTTAACAAAATCATTGTCATAGAGATAGAAGACTTGCTGCATGGGAAACTGCGTGTCCTCCATATAACATTGCCTAAGTCTGCACCCTGGGGACTAAACAAACATTTCTTGGTATAGATCTCTAATCTCATGAGAGAAACGGGTACTATAGATTATCCGGTGTTGTTTTTCATCAAAATAATTACAATAAAATACTTCCTTATTATATCGCAGTAATAAAGGAAGCATATTACTTTGTAGCAAATTTGTTAAAGCAGCTCTAATGGATAACAATACTCTCTGAATCAAAAGAGGACGTGCGTTTGTGTCTCATTGAGAGCGAATCCACCAATTTCGAAACTCTCATTTCCTCGATTGCACACAAATGACGGCCCTAGTTTGCTAAAAGCTGAAAAAAATACAAGTAGTCTATAATAATAATAATAATAATAATAATAATCAGTCCAATAGAAGTTTATGTGTGTAATTTTCTATGACATGTGCTGGGTTGTGCATATACCATTTGTTAGTGTGGTCAAATTTAAATTTCTTGCACATCTCCCAGTGGATCACCTTGCCGACCCAGTCGTGTCTCGTCTGATACTCCTGTGCTAATTTGCTGCATTCGTTTATGTGATTGATCGTTTCGTCTCTGTCACCGCATAGTCAACCTTTGCTATTTTGTTGAGTCTTGTCTATTCTCGCTTCGATATGATTGGTCCTTATAGCGCTGTCCTGTGCTGCTATTTGGAGATATTCTGTTTCTCTCTTAAGGTTTCCTTTTCCTAGCCAGGTCCAGGTTTTCTCGTGTAAGATTGTGTTTATTAGTCGTTTCAAGCGCCACCAGACCTTATGATAATCAACAAAAAAAAAAAGAGAATTTGCAAAATTATCGACTTTGCTGCCCCAGCTGACCACAGAATTAAACTGAAAGAATGTGAAAAGAATGATAAGTACCTCGACCTTGCAAGAGAATTGAAAAAGCTGTGGAACATGAAACTGACGATTGTACCAATTGTGATTGCTGCTTTTGGCACAATAACTAAATGATTATTAAAAGGCCTGGTGGACTTGGAAGTTGGCAGACGAGAAGAGACTATCCAAATGACAGCATTACTGAGAACGGCCAGAATAGTGAGAAGAGTCCTGGAGACTTGAGGAGACATGCTGTCACTCAAACTCCAGTGAAAACCATCTGTTAATACTGATGTAAAAAACTCTAAAGGAGTAAATAATAATAATAATAATAATAATAATAATAATAATAATAATAATAAGAAGAAGAAGAAGAAGAAGAAGAAGAAGAAGACTTACCTTCAAGTGGATTTTCAAGACCATTCAGATTACGATTGAAATCGGCTATAATGCTCAAGAGTCCAAGAGACCTGAGGAAATTTGTTGTCACTCAGACTTTGGTGAAAGGCCACCGGCTAACGTTGCTGTAAAAAAGATTCGGAAGGAGTAAAATAAAATTATTAAGCCCATTTATATAGACTGGTGGCGATGTAATTAATGGAAATAAATGCAATGTTATAAAGAAAAATTGAAAAACAAGGTAATGTCAAAAGAAGAATTTAATGTAAAAAAAGTTAAATATCGTTTCGGTTCTAATGAACCACGATCAGGATTCGGAAGGATAATATCGGGTGACGTTAAATCACCGATGGATGTTTGATAGAATACAAAAGAATGAGGAAATATTATAAATACAAAGAAAGGGAGCAACCGTTTAATAAAAAAAAAATCAGCGTTCGTATTTTTCAAATATGTAACAAAACTCCTTAAAACAATGCTGTTGAATAAATAGAATCTTCAAGAGAAATAATGAATAAAACTGAAAAAGAAGAAGGAAAGATGGAAAGAAGAAAAAAAACGGAACTCCTTTTTTCAGGAGGAGATCTTACCCTATGCAGGAGATACAGTAAGCTTATTCTAAGTTTCTTCGAGAGGGTGAACATCCTTTGAACAGGTTGCAACCCCCCCACACACACACTCGCACACACAAACACACATGTACACACATGTACACACACACACACACACACACACACACACATATATATATATATATATATATATATATATATATATATATATTGTAATGGCTTATGGTTATCATTTGCTCACTTGGTGAGTTTATGGTGGACTAAAATTTGCTGTATCATAAAATAGAGCTCAATATCAATGACATAGCTTTTATACAATATAGATAATTTTGAAAATAGTGACAATGTTTTGAAGTGCCTTTTTTTAAAATAAATATTCCCTATTCTTTGATAATATTCTATTTCTCTTGATAGCGTCCTGCTTTTTAAATTCATCAGCATCTGAGTTTTATCAAACTTTGCGTTTACATAATTATGTTATGTTACAGGGTGGAACGATAAAATTCTCGTCCTAAAGAAAACAACATTATAGCTTTATTTTAAAACTTTTATTGAAAAAATCAATTTAGGTAACTTGATTATGTAGTAGAGCTGACATCTATTCAATGTAGCCGCCTTCAGCCTCAATCACCGCCTGGATAAAGATCCGGAACTAGGACCATGCCTTTTCCACAAGCGCCAGCGGGAGCTCGGCGAATACCCGGCGGATGACAGCAATCAGGCTGGCTTTGGTGTTGTGGGAGGTCATGTTGGTGATGTTCTCGACGTATGACCAAACGAAGTAGTCCAACGGATTCAGGTCGGGATACAAAGAAGGGTACAAAGTGGTAGCATGAGTTGTACGGCGGCGCATCTCCGATCTCGGTCGTTGAACATTGTGTCACTTTCAGACATGATAGAAGGCTCCTATCGCTCTTTGGATTTGTACACAACTGGCCAACTAGTGGATGGTTTGCAACAAAAAAGAAAACGGGTTTTCATTAAACGGAAATGGAATCATGTCATTTTTTCAAAGGCGACAATATTATCATTCAACCCTGTATAAATAAATCTACATATTACATGTTGGTGTCTGCGACCCTGGTTTTCATGCTTTACGCATATATATATATATATATATATATATATATATATATATATATATATATATATACTTTCTTTAGAGAAAACCAAAGACCGGTTATTTTAGGATTATAGATTATTTATAATCCTAAATTAACCGGTCTTTGGTTTTCTCTAAATAAAGTATTGCTCTGTAAAAATTAATTACATTGAGCTCTCTACCTGGAAAATTTAAATGTTCAGCTCTTGAATGAGTTTCTTGTCCTGAAGGAATTACTCCTAACTCTGGTTTAACTGGACCGAATAATACTATATATATATATATATATATATATATATAAATTGTCATCCACAGAGAGAGAGAGAGAGAGAGAGAGAGAGTGATAGAAAGAGCGAGAGAGAGAGAGAGAGAGAGAGATTGATTTATTGGCCTAAGAACAACAATAAAAAGAAGGGATCAAATGACTGCAATTCTTTTGTATATATCAAAACTCACCTTATTTTTATGATTATCATCTTTTTCGGAGGAATAAGATTGCTCTGATGAGGAAAAAAACCCACTTTTCTTTATCCTCATTTTAATTCTTTACAACGATATTATTTGATGCCTCTAACAAAATAAAGTAAGTCCGTTCGATATCTTGCCGCTCAACTCCGTGTTTATCATATTTTATACACGAACTCAACCTTGAGAGTATCTGGTGCCTTTCTTTATCCCTGCTCCTACCTTAGTACTTTTCTATATTTTTCGTAAACATGTCTTTTCTCAGAAGAGACTTTCGGTTCTCTAGATCTCTTTTCAGAATTCTTGCCGATATATGATTGCTCACACTTCAGATTTCAAATCCATCTTTATAGAATGTTCTTTGAAAGATTTTTAAGAGAGCGAATCGATATCCGTACGACTGTCATCAGTGCATTTCATTAAATTGTTAAGTTCCTCGCAAACATCAAATATTTTGATTTTTTTGTCGATCTCTTTCAAGTTAAATCTAAGTCTTGGTCTACTATTATAGCAATACCCACTTTCTTACCCATGCTCCTTTTCTTCATTACGTATTCTAAGCTCGATATGGATGTTCTGTTCAAAACCCATTCTTCTTCTTATTATTATTATTATTATTATTATTTACTCCTTGAGAGTTTTCACATCAGTTTTAGGGGATGGTGTCTCACTGGAGTTTGAGTGACAGCAAGTCTCCTCAAGTCTCCAGGACTTTACTCAGTATTCTGGCCCTTCTAAGTAATGCTGTCATTTGGATAGTCTCTACCCGTCCGCCAACCTCCAATTCCTCCGGGCCTTTTAATAATGCTTTTGGTATTTTGCTATAAGCAGTAATCAAAATTGGTACAATCGTCAGTTTCATGTTCCACAGCTTTTTCAATTCTCTTGCAAGGTCGAGGTACTGATCCTTCTTTTCACATTCTTTCAGTTTTATTCTATTGTCAGCCGGGACAACAAATAATTAAATTTATTATTGGGTCTAGAGTTTTTCACATCAGTGTTAGCTGATGGTTTTTCACTGGAGTTTGAGTGACAGCAAGTCTCCTCAAGTCTCCAGGACTCGTCTCAGTATTCTGGCCGTCCTCAGTAATGCTGTCTTTTGGATAGTCTCTACCCGTCAGCCAACTTCCAAGTCCTCCAGGCCATTTAATAATCCTTTAGTTACTGTGCCTAACGCGCCAACCACAATTAGCACAATCGTTACTTTCATGTTCCACAGCTTTTTCAATTCTCTAGCAAGGTCAAGGTACTTATCCTTCTTTTCACTTTCCTTCAGATTTATTTTGTGATCCGCCAGGACAGAAAAGTCAACAATTTTGCAGATTCTCTTTCTTTTGTTGATTATTATGAGGTCTGGTCTTCTGACCGGGATTAGGTGATCCGTTTGTATGTTAAACTCCCATAGGAGTTTATGCGAGTCATTTTCTAGGACAGGCACCGGGTTGTTCATATACCATTTGTTTGTATGGTCGAATTGAAATTTCCTGCACATTTCCCAGTAGATCACCTTGCCGACCCAGTCGTGTCTCACCTTATTCTCTTTCTGTGCTAATTTGCTGCATTCGCTTATAATGTGATTGATCGTTTCGTCTCTGTCACCGCATAGCCTACATTTACTGGGGTTTTCTGCGTCTTATCTATTCTCGTTTTGATAAGATTCGTTCTTATGGAATTGTCCTGTGCTGCTATTAGGAGGGATTCCGTTTCTCTCTTAAGGTTTCCTTTTCTGAGCCAGGTCCAGGTTTTCTGGTGTGAGATGTTGATTATTAGACGCTTAAAGCGGCCATAGAGTTGTTTTTCTTCCTATTTTTGTTTCCTAGTTGTTGTCATTCTTTCGTTTATCGTGTTGTCCTTATCGACTCTGATGGTTGTAATTAGTCCTCGTTCGTGTTTTTCTATGTAGTCTTCGAGCCGTTGTATGGATGCGTCAACGGTGTCTTCGATGCTGGCAAATCCTCTTCCTCCCTGTTTTCTAGATACATATAGTCTGTGAACGTCGTCTCTGGAGTGTAATGCCTTATGCATGGTCATTAGTTTTCTTGTCCTTTGGTTCATTTGTTTAAGTTCCTCTCGGATCCACTTTAGAAAGGGTCCGAGTATCTGACTAGTGACACAGCCCAAGTATTTATTCCTTTGATGAGGTTTTCTGCTGGAGAGTTTTGTCTCGAGTAGTTTTCGCGTTCTCCTGAGATGTTCTTTTCGGATCATATCTTTCATTTGCACTTGTTTGATGGTGTCAGCCTCCAAGATGCCCAAGTATTTGTAGGTTTCATTTTCTTCAAGCGTCCCAATTCTGTTATGATTTGGTAGTTCCATTCCCGCAGTCATATGTTGTTTTCCACTTTTCATGACGAGCATGGCACATTTTTCCATGCCAAATTCCATTCCTATGCCCTGACTGTATACTCTAACTGCATGTATGAGAGTTTCCAGTTCTTTTTCATTTTTTGCAAATAGTTTAATGTCATCCATGTACATTAGGTGGTTGATCTTCTCCTGCGATCTTGTATTTTTTCAGCTTTTAACAGGAGCTTCTTCTTCTTCTTCTTCTTCTTCTTCTTCTTCTTCTTCTTCTTCTTCTTCTTCTTCTTCTATTACTCCAAAGTGATTTTCACACCATATTTAACTGAGTTTTCTTTTTTTTACTGGATTCTAATTGAGAGCACGTATGGTCTCCAGAAATCTTCTCCCGATTCTGGTTGATCTTAAATCTATTGTCGTTTGGATGGTCTCTGTTCTTCCTCTGATTTCCAAATCTTCAAGCCCTCTTACTAAAGATTTTATGGACGTTTCTAAGCAGACCAACTCGAATTGGTATCACCGTCACCTTCATGTTTTATTGTTTCTCCTAGTTGTTTTTGTTGTTGTTATTGTTGTTGTTGTTGTTTTTGTTCTTCTTCTTCTTCGTCTTATTATTATTATTATGATTATTTACTCATTAGAATTTTTCAGATCAGCGTAATCAGTGAGTGACAGCAAGTCCCATCAAGTCTCCAAAACTCTTCCCAGTATTCTGGCCGATCTCAATAATGTATAGTTTGGATGGTCTTCTCTCGTCCGCCAACTTCCAAGTCCTCCTTTCCCTTTAGTAATCCTTTAGTTACTGTTCCAAACGCACCGATTGGTAAAATTGTCTCCTGAATGTTCCATAGTTTTTTTCAATTCTCTAGCAAGGACGAGGTACTTATCCTTCTTTTGACATTCTTTCAGTTTCATTCTGTGGTCAGCTGGGACAGCAAAGTAGACAAATTTGCAAGTTCTCTTTTTTTGTTAATCAATATTAGATCTGGTCTTCAGACCGAGTTATTGTTGTTATTATTATTATTATTATTATTATTATTGTTATTATTATTTTACTCGTTTGAGAGTTTTTTTATACTTACGTTAGCTGAATGTTTACATCTCAAGTTTGAGTGACAACAAATTCCACAAGTCTCCAGGACTCTTCTCTATATCTGCTCCATCTTCATAAGTCTGGATAGTTTATACTTGCCCTCTGATTTATAAGTCTTCCAGTCTCCTTGTCAATCATCCGGAATGGTTCCAAGTACACTAATCACTACTGGATCAACGTTACCTTTATTTTCCATTGTTTTTTGGTTCTCTTGCAAGGTCTTGGTGCATATCTCTCGTTTTGTTTTTTTTCACTGTGGTCAACTGGTAAGGTAAAGTCCTCTCTTCGGCAGGTTCTCATTTTTTGTTGATTAGGTTTGGTCGTCGGGTGAAGACTAGCTGATCATTTTGTATCTCAAACTCCCAGAAAGGTTTGCGCGTCTCATTCTCTTGGGATGGATTCGTGGTTTGTCTATACAATTTTCTCGTATAGTCAAAATTAATTTTTTTGCACATTTCCCAGTTGATCACTTTACCCACCCAATCGTGTATAGTCTTGTACTATTTTTGCGCTAATTTGCTGCATTCGCTTATTATATGATTGTTTGTTTCGTCTCTATCACGACATAATCTACATTTGCTATTTTGTTGCGTCTTATCTATTATTGCTTTATTATTTATTCTTTCCCGAGTTTTTCGCACTTGCGTTTGCCGATGATTTTTAAATAGAGATTACAGTAATTCTCTTGAAGTCTCCTGGACTCTTCTCAGGATTCTGGCCAATCTTAATAATGTTGTAATTTTTATAATCTCTACTAGTCTTCTTATTTCCAAGTCCTTTAGTTCCCTATTATTATTATTATTATTATTATTATTATACTTCTGAGTTTTTCAACCAATCTTAACAGTTGATTTTTCGCCAAATAAGCAAAATTCCAGGTTGATCATCTTTTCCTACCTATTCGTACCCACCGTTCTATTTCTTTTGTTCCCGTTTGGATCATTCACTTACAATGAGATAAACAGTTTATCTCTTATTCTTTCTGATACAATAGTGTTAGCAAGCTTCATCTGAAACCTGAAGTAAATAAAGTTTACTTTTTTTTAGAAAATCATTGGTTATATTATTTTGGAAGTTTGTCCAATGAGTATATAATGCTTATTAGTGCGATATTTTATATTTCATTTAATGATGAATTTCTTGGAGTATACTTGATGTGTGTAGCAGTATTATTCAGTTATTCCAAATGATTTTCATTCTATTAGAATCATGGTTGTGTTTAAATGCTATATTATTGTAATTTCTGTTTCCAGATCCTTTTATTGTGAATATGAATAAAACTATTTTGCTGATTGTTTTTTTTACAAGAGTGTATAATCATGTGGTGGTTTCTGATCAAACCAGGACTCTTAAATATTCTGTCTGATCTTAATAGTACTGTAGTCTGCATGCTATCCATTCTATCTCTGATTTTCTGTGCCTCAGTCTCTTTTCAAGATGTTTTGGGGTCAAGACAAGGGCACCAATGTCATTTATCATCATCGTCACTTTCAACTTTTTCAACTCTCGAGCAAGTTCCAAGTATTTTATTATATTTTTATTTCCATTCATTTTCACTTAGTGATCTGCTGGGATATCAACATCCTTCAAATGACATGTTTTTATGTATTTATTTATTCATTTATTTATTTATTTATTGTTTTTAAATTAACTCTAGAATTTGGTGTTCAGGTAAGGAATTGATGATCCGTTTGTATCTCAGTGTTACTGAGATTTTTTATTCGTCTAATCTTCTAGGACGCATTCTGGCTTATTCAGTTAGTATGGTCAAGTTTTAACCACTCTTACAATTTACAATGAATCAACTTTTGCACCCAGTCGTGTCTTGTCTTATATTCAATTTGTGTAAAACTACTATATTTCTTTATTATGATATGAAAAGTTTCAACTTTGTCAGTACGTAGGCTAGACTTAGTATTTTGTTGTGTACTATCGATTATTATTCATAATATTTTTGCAGACAATCAATTATTTTCGAATTCCCGACAGTGCTCTCAGTATCCTTGCTGGTGTTTCCATACCAGTGGTTTGCTAGACTAAAATCTTCATTCAATTCTTGACTACGGCGTTCTGATGACAATTTCGAATACTTTTTTCCGATAGAGATTTTGATTACTTCATCAAAGGTTTGAATTCAATACAATTTACTTTTATTTTCAATTCATGCAATTAAATTAGGTGATTGAGATTTTCCGGTAATTTGATATATCTCTATCCATCTGTAAAGTTTTCTAAATTGTAACTAAGTATTACTATTGCTAAGATATTGTAAATAGAAAAATCCTTTAAAGATTCTTCTTGTATTGACCTGGGATAGGGCTTATTTATATATACTAACCTTTTCAGAATATTTAGATATTCTCTTATCGAAAACCTCTATAGCAAAATAGATATATGTTAACGATTTCAATTTAAGAAGGAAGGTTTGCTAACTTTGGAACTAAGCATATAACAGCTTTTTGTGCAACGGTTATTGTCGTAGTAAATAGAATTGGTGATTCGAAGTAGGTTGCTTCTCTTTTTGCTCTAATTCTTTTGGGAAAAGGCATGAAACCATATTTTCTTTCTCTCTGTCTGTGAGTGAATTGTTGGTCATAGACAGACTAATTTCATTAGCCCTGGTAAGGCAAAAAGCGTAGGAGAAGAAAAATTCTAAAATTTAACCAGATTTACTACACTTGAAAATTGACCTTGTGTCACATCCTTCTCTTTGCGGAGGATTTAAGTAAATACATACACATGGCTTTTATCATGGACACAAAAAACCTTAACAGTAGACCAAAGTGAAACTATCTCAGCTACAAAGCAGATCAATGACAAATTAGAAGATTTTTATTCTTAGAAAAATCTGAAATACATAATCCCTTTGGCTTTCAAAGCAATAATTTTCGACGTATTACTTCTACAAACACGTATAATACGTCATTACCCGGTGGCTGCTAATAAAACCCATTGGCCAATTACCTCTTGTAACTTACATCTCTTGTTGTTTCCAGAATGCTAATATCCATGGCCGAGTCTTAATTCTCATTCGGGCATTGTGCCAATGAAATCTTCATGAATAAGGATCTCATGTCATTAGCAACAGTGCACGTCTATTTGTCCTAAATAAGATCTTATGAAAACTGTGATGTTTGTGTCCTTTTCTGGATTGACGTGAGGTAAATTAACTGTGGTTATCTTCGATGTGGTGTTAATACTGATATCAAAGAATTATTTCTGATTTTTAGCGCATTAAGGGAAATGAAAATGTTTATAACGTTAATGTGATCTTTACTAATAATGACAACTTAAAAAAAAGAAGTTATGTGAAAAAATAAAGATCTACTAAAGAAAAAGCAGACAGGTAACATAAACAGAATAATTAGTTTTATCTATATCAATAAGTTACCGGTAATTTTACGAGTATATCTCATAAAAAGCAGAAATTTATTTTCTCCAAAGTTTGATCTCGTCTTTTTTATTTCAATCCACCTATCACAATTAGCTAAAATGTAATATGTCCGTAAATTTTTCTAACTTCTTCATTTTGTGTCTACTGATAAACAGACCATCCCTAATAAGATTAGACATCCCAACAATTATATTTAACATTGGATAAAACGAGAATCATAGAAATTCAAAATGTGATCGCAAGAAATTATCTTATTCCATAACCGCTCATTCAACGTTGATTGTATCTCCTTCTGAAGGGCAAGATTTTACCAAAAAGGGATGTCTTGGGTATGAAATCAAACTGTATCTAATGGAAAATATGCAGTTCTAGAGATCCGAAGAGCGTAGCATATCTCTTCATTTTTCTTACTACCCCGTCTATTATGAGCCGGAGACGGAGTATCTATGGATCAAATGGTTCTATTTTTAATATTAATATAATTGGATACGAATACTTGACATCATATTACTGCAAATTATTTGTTATACGAATAGTTACTTTAGCTTATGTTTGGTAGTGTTCACCCATCGTCTGGGAGACAGGGGTTCAGTCCCAGGTCGAGTCATATCAAAGACTCAAAAAATGGTACTTTATGCCGCCTTGCGTAACATTCAGTATTATGACTCGAGCCAAGAATTGATAACGAGTGTTATTGGGTGATAATTAAAGAAACAGAGATTCAATATGAATACGATATAAACCTCTACTTATGCATCGGAGAGATCATCGTTTTCTCTCTTATTTTTCACTTGTCTTCCCAATGAACAGATTTGTTGAAATTGTTACTAATGACACCAGTGTGGTTTCTAGTCTTCTTCAATAGTTAGACGAACCAGACATGCAGGACACTGCTGGAGAAGCAGAGATGAACTCATAAGAGATGTACTCTTATGGATCCCCACACATGGCCGCGCAAAAGCAGGACGACCAGCTCGAACGTACATTCAGCAGCTATGTGAGGATACAGGTTGTTGTCCTGAAGACCTACCTAGGGCGATGAACGATAGGGAGGAGTGGCGAGAGAGGGCCAGGGATATCCGTGCTGCCAGCACGATATGATGATGATGACGACCTTGTTATAAATAAGCCTGCTTTGTTTACTTTGTTTTATAGCATGTCATCCTTCATGGTTATTTAATGCCAAAACTCTCCTTGTAGAAGAGTAGTGGTACTATTTAATCCATAGCTAGCGATTGAAAGTGTTCATGCCTTTCCAAAAAAAAATTACCGTAATCCTTACCTGCCCTGATGGCAAGGCTGTGAAGACGTTAATTGTATGTAAGAACAGTTTGAAACTTAACGTTATAGAGCAACTGGAATTCTAACTCAGTAACTATGATGTCACTGTTTAACAAGTCAGGCACTACGCCACAGAACCCACACATCATAAAATATGTTCAGGTAATTTCATTAGAGATTAAATGTAGACAGACAAAAAGCAGGTAAATGGGTGAAATTAGCGCTTCTTTACATGAAAGAAGCAAGGTGCATATTGTAGACAGATGAGGTATTTTCTATTTATTTTCTGATCTTGTTGGACCTGTTTTATTGATGATATTTTGCCTATGTCTCGAATAAAAACGTCCTTTGATATCAGCACAATTTGCTTATTTTCCATGTCGATCAATGACAAGCAATTTACTCTAAAAATGGTCGGGAGAGAAATAATGTGTGGATGCTCGTTGAAACGGATGGGCGAATTTATTGATTGATTAGTGGGTACTTTTACTGCATTGCGACGTCTTTTGAAATGTCTGGGTGATTGGACACACACATGTATACACACATATACAGAAAGACACTCACAAACACATAGAGACACCCCCACACACAAACGTATATATATATATATATATATATATGTGTGTGTGTGTGTGTGTGTGTGCTTCAGTGTGCGAGTCAGTGTGTGCTTCAGTGTGTGCGCGTATGTAAAGAGGTTACATTTATAATAATGGATATTCATGCAAGAAGAAGAAGAACAACAACAGTAAGAAAATTAGAAAAAAACAAAAAACAACAACAAAGATGTGAATACTTAAAGCGAAAAACTTTAGACATTGCGTATGAGATGACACGAACGTGGTTAAAATGGGGAAACCTTAAGGGAGAAGCTGAATCTTTATTAATAATAACTAAAGTAATGTTGACGACCGTAGTCGAGGGTGACCAGAAGGCTCCCTTTTTAATAGCTTCTACACCGATGTGTAGGGGAAGGCACTACTCGTTTCCCTGGATTGTTCTACTTTACCCTCGATACGTACCTTATATTGCTGAATTTTAAGCTAGAAAGTATCCAGTACCATTTTTAAAGTCTTTGATATGACGTGACCTAGGATTGAACCCTGGTCTCCCGGATCATTAGCGGACACTCTACCCACTAACTAGATATATCAGTGCAGTTATTCAGAATGCTCAACAGAATAGCAAATATAGGCTATGTGGTGAGAGAAGTGAAGCAGTTATTCATTTAGTTTTGCCGTATCAGAGGACGAAGGAGTGAAAATAACGAAAGGCAAAATGTTTGACAAATAACTGGATCTCACCAGTAAACTGAAACAGTTGTGGACCATGAAGATGATAATGACATAAGTCGGAGTTAGTGTCTCATAGTCTCAAAGAATCTGAAAAAAATGATTGGATGATTTGGAGATAAGAAGAAGTACTGAACAACATGTATAGATGAGCATTACTGACAACGAAAAGGATATTCGACGAGTCATTAAAACCTGACGAGAGTTGCTATCATTCAGTCTCTTCATCACCATCAGTCAGGTCTGTTTTGAAAAACTGTGAACTTTGTTGTCCCGGCTGATCACAAAGTAAAACTGAAAGTAGGTGAAACGATGGATAAGTACCCCGGCCTTGCTAGGGAACTGAAAAGACTGTGGAACATGAAAGTGACTGTTATACCAATGGTTATTGGTGCTCTTGGTACAGTCACTAAAGTATTGGTACAAGAACTGGAGGACTTGAAACTAAGTGGACAAGTAGAGATCATCCAATCGACAATATTGTTGAGATCGGCCAGAATACTGAAAAGTGTACTGGAGACATGAGGAGAATTGATGTCACTCAAACTCCAGTAAGAAACCATCGGGGTTAACACTGGTGGGAAAAGCTCTAAAAAAAGTAAAGTAATAATAACAATAACTTAATGTGTATTACAAAAGCCCCAACATTTGCCAACACACTCAGTAAGATATCTTTCTAACCAAGATAGCTCTTTGTTACACTGTAGTCAGTTGTAAATAAAGTAGAGTGATCTAATGAGAAATATGTGAAAAATGTTATTTAATACATATACGCATATAAGATCATTATATATAATGATCTTATACATATACGCATATAAGATCAATATATATATATATATATATATATATATATATATATATATATGTGTGTGTGTGTGTGTGTGTGTGTGTGTGTGTGTGTGTGTGTGTGTGTGTTTGTGCGTGTGTGTGTATATATATATAGAGAGAGAAAGAGAGAGATAGATAGATAGATAGATAGATAGATAGATAGATGGATAGGTTTCTACTAAACTGTTAAACGGAATATTATCTTGCTATATTAATATAACCACGACAGTAAATAGTTACTTTGTAACTTCGTGCTAGATTGATCCAAGTAAATATGTAAATAAGTACGTCACAATAGTTCATTAGATATTGTATTGTGAATCGATATTTGTTCAATTGAATTGACTCAATATCACCTGAATATCCAATATGTTAATCTTTCGTCCTTGTGTGATAATAACCATTTTTTGAAAAATTCTATTTCATCCTGACAGAAATTTTAAAAACATTCTCATTTAGTGGAGGCACACTTGTAGTTATTTTTTATTCTTGCATAGCAACGGATAAACTAATAACAACTAAGATTTACAAGATGGACATTCTGGTTTCATAAGATATTCTGGAAATATGCATGCTATTGGTTGTAGTTGAAATACCATGATATTGCTAGACTTTCTGTGCATAGAGCACTACATGTTACTAACATAGACGGTTTTAGCTGTGTGTATGTGGAGGATCTATAGTGAACTCCCCCGAATTAAACCAATGTCAATTTTAAACGGTTTAAAACTGGTTGTAATTCATAAATATTTCTTCCATATTGCTTAGCTAACGAAGGCTAAAAGCCCCTGTCTATGCCACTATCTTCCTCATGATTATCTATCTATCTATCTATCTATCTATCTATCTATCTATCTATCTCTCTCTCTATATATATATATATATAATAAAGTAAAAAAATGGAAATTAAGTTCTCTTCATTTGAAAAAAAATATTAGAATACAATATATCCAAGACAATCACTTCCTATTTTCTTTTATGTTTTAGATTATTAGATATATTTGATACAATATAAAAAAAACTGTGTATTTCCATGAATATTTTTTTTCCGCGGGTGTAATATTTTCCTTATGCCACACAAAGATTAACTACTGATGCAATGTTGTGGACCAAGGATATTGTACTTTGATTTCGTGCATCATGTATATAAATTCTGAACATAGCCTGAAAAATCCTCACTATTTCTCATGCACAAATTTCACGTTTTTGTGTATATTACATAATGTAAACTTTTTCAATTAGAAATGCCGGGATTTCATGATTTAAAAAAAATGTCTGTTTGTTAATTATTTATCGTTTTGCTAAAGTAAAACTTTGAAAATGGAGATGAACTTGCTTTGTAAAAGAATTCTCCTGCTGATATATTCACCATTTTCAGCTTAGTTTGGAAAAGATTTAATTTCAAGAACTCTATGTGAATTTTTGCGCACACTGTATAAATAAATCAATACAAATCTGTCAGAAATTGTTATTATTTCTATTTTATTTAAAACGTCTGCGAAAGAGAAATATATACGCAAAAAATATTTCTAAATACCCTCAGGAATATTTAAATAATTATACATTTTTTAGATATTTTTAGCATTAATTATATATAAAAAAATAATGCTACTTATTCGAAAATGATTTGCGACTTTTGCATTTTAAAGATTTTTTACTGTTATATATATATATATATATATATATATATATATATATATATAATGGTACCTATATTGATATTTAAAAGTTTTATAATTGGTGAATATATATTCATGTGCGCGCGTGTGTGTCTGTGTGTGCGCGCGCACGCGCGTGTGTATGTGTCATTAAACGTGTGTCTGCCTAAACCTAATTCAGGCCAATTAAACCACAATTCTATGATTTAATATTCATTTTTTTCTGATCAATTAAAATACAGTACAAGCATAATTGAATGACGGGGATTATCAGCAGGGTGAGAGAGAGAGAGGACATGGTCAAAGATTTTCTAAGGGCAGCTGGTTTATTCCCATCTTTAAATAAGCATAGATAGCGTGTGATCAAGCATGAAAAGTTCCATCCTAACGCTACTGAATCAAGCATCGGCTTTCCTAATCGTATCGACAGACAGCTGAATGCACACAAACAGGAATTTATAGATAGCAGCATATACTAGATATTCAATTTCAAAGGAGGCAAAAGAATTACAATCACAAGGAAACGAATCATTTGATAAACTTTCCTTGGGGTTGCGGCGTGTTCTCTCGTTCCTTCTCTCTGTCCCTGTCTCTCTCTCTCTCTCTATATATATATATATATATATATGGGCGTCAAACCTTGTGTAAATGCTAGGGAGCTATGAACATGGCCATTACGAGTGTGTTCATTCTCATTGTAGGATCTCGGCTACCGGTCTTGTGCCTAAACTAAGTAAACAACTCTATTCCCTCTAGTGAGAACATGTTTAGCAAACTAACTTTGTAGTTGCTGACAACTTACTAATGAGGAGTTTAATATATTACTTAAAGAGATATCAATAATACAAAATATGTTTATAGGCGCGTAGATTACAGGTACAATGCAATAAATCGTAGTTCATTCAATTGATAGAAAAATAGAAAAATACATCAAATCATTTACGTGTGCATACTATTATATGATTTTAATGAACACACATACACACAAAAGCAAACACACACACACACACGCTCACACACACACCGAGGTACTCATACATATATACCTACACATAAATGTATATATATATATATATATATATATACATATATATATGTATATACATATATATATATATATACATTGATCGGGATGATATGAATATTTTATATATATATATATATATATATATATATATATATATATATATATATTAAGTATAACGATTTACGCAGATGCATATTTACAATCATATGCATATTTAACTGTTAGTTGATAAATATATATATATATATATATATATATATCACCAAAGTTAGATATACACACATTAACATGCTTACACGTGTATCTATACAGGAAATATGCATATATATATATTAAAGGTACACTAATATATATATGTATATATTTATTGATTGATTGATTGATACAAAAATTCACATACATGTATATGAGCATTTTATCCATTTATATATATATATATATATATATATATATATATGTGTGTGTGTGTGTGTGTGTCAGATAGATAGATAAATAGATAGATAACTGCAAAGATACGCTTATGTATTTTTGTGTATTTTCATAATACGTATGAGTGTCCGTATGTATTCGTATACGTAATTATGTATGCATGATTATATATTCCTAGGTACGTACCTTTCTATCTTGGAGTCTGTATACCTCTTCCATTTCTGCCTCTTGCTCTCGCTCTCTTTTCATATATATATATATATATATATATATATATATATATATATATATATATATATATATATATATATATAAAGTAATAAAACTAAATGATAGGATGTGGATGCATGAATAATCTACACTCCTAGTGATAAACAAATCGATACGATGTGTATGTAAGCGAGCATTGTTCATTAATACGTCGTTGGTTTTTCTATATTTCCACGCAAAAGCTAGTCGATTGCAAACTCAGCCGCTCTTTTGCACGCGCCAACGTTTCCTTGCCGAAGACGTTTGCATTAATACCATTTTATAATGGCTTCATTTTCACAGTCGGCCACGCGGCAAAATGGGCTTTTGGGAACGCTGAGCGAATTAGATTTTCTCTACTACAAATTTGGTTAGGAATCGTTTCGAAGTGGGTCCCTCATCACAACCGTCCGCTTCTTCAGACGAACATTTCAGACTCACGTATGCCATCCACATCAAACCCTTCGTCTTTCAACTTTGCCTCCCGCTGGCGTTACTGTGCACATTTATACATTGTTGGTTTAAGCCAGATGATAGAATTTTGCGATTTATTTTGGTATATTCCCCCACAGTGTCTGCTGATTTTTCTTGATAAAAAAGAAAAACAAAATCAATTACGTATACTCTATATTCTGGTGCCGAGTGTATCATAGATTTTATGCGACTTTCGTTTTGTGCATTTGAAATGTAGCTATATATTCTGTACTGTTCTCGAGAATTGTGCAATATGAAATGATTAAAATTCTTGAATTTAAAGATCACTCTGTCGACGAGACTTAGAATATGCTGACTTCATTCCTATCTGTCCTGAGTATGATATTACACTCCATCAAGTGGTGAAGTTCCAATTCTAAAACTCTGGAGTGTGAAGTGCTCCTTCATTGCCTTTTAACCCTCAAAGATTTAACATTATATGATCCGATCTATGGGTGGAACAGATTTATTAGTCAATTATTTTTTACTCGTTAACACACACACACACACACACACACACACACATATATATATATATATATATATATATATATATATATATATATATATAGCGTGTACAAAAGAATCTCAAGAAACAAAAAATAAACAACATAAAAATATACGTACCCAATCCTCTTTGCTTAAAATAAACCTTTTGCGGGCTGACATGCCGTTTAAATCAATCAATCAAATCACTGAAAATGATTGCATAGATAGGTCAAAATTTATTCAACGTTATTTCTTTGCCTAGTTGGCTGGGTCTGTAGGATATAACGACTGCATCTCTGCAGAGGGGTAAAACCCTCTCAACGAGTGCCCGAGTTTATGACAATCTGATGGTGAAGCACCAATAATACTGGAACTTTAGGGAATTCGGAGTACCCTTTCATTGCCATCCTTCCCAGCTCTACTGTGGATCGGAGTGGTTACACCCGATAGATTCCTATCTATGGGTTGAATAGAAGTAAACAGTGTAATTATTCTAAATTGAATTGTTTATAATAAAACTGTTTTAGTATTTTACTTTGTGTAAAAAAAACTGAACTTATGCTAAACTGGATTGTTTGAGATAGAGCTGTTTGGATATTTAACTGGAAAAAAACTGTACTTATGCTAAAGTGAATCGTTTCAAATAGAACTGATTTATGTATAAACATAGATTTGGCATTAAATAACCTACAATGGTTGATATGCCATAAAACCAAAGCGAACCAAACCAACGTCATATCTAAGTATATCAGACATTAAATTTTAGAGCGAGTTCTTCTCAGCAAAGAAGAGGAGCGGTTAAAATCGTGGACTGATACATCGTTGTAAGCTTGTTCGAATTCCAGTCTAGCTATTACGTTCACTTTCAGACATATATTTGAGAAAGGTACTAACTCCCATCCCCCAGCTATAGATTAAATAGCAACACTGCTGTTTTGAAAGGATGAATTTTGCATTCATTAATCCATGCAGGTTGATATACTACTAAAAAAGGAAACCCATTCCAACCCTCTAATCAAAGACCACTTTAAATCACAAATTGAGATTTTCTTTTCAAAAATCGTATGCCATCAGAATTATGAAGAAATAAAAGGTTGACTGATATTATATTTTGTGGCAGATGTACATAACTTACTGTTGCTTATACAATGAAAAGTTTATTCTTATCGAATTCGAACATCCGCCGTATTTTAAAAAGTAAAGAAAATTAAGTAGTTGCTAAAACTAATCACTTATCCATATTACAGTTGGGTTATAACATTGTAATTAGAAATGAAGGACGTAGAGATTCTTTATTAATATATAGGATAATCATTCCTATTCAAATGACGTTTTATTTGTTATTATCCATTATTTGCTAATGGTCATTGCTCTTTTTATGTTATATAGCTTTTAACTCCAGGATTTTTTTCTATTTCGTCGATTTTATGTCTTCCGAAGCCTCCTCTTTCTTTTGTCACTGTGTCTGTCTTCTATCGTTGGCCGCCATCTTTGTCATTGTCTTCGCTTCGTGTGACATCTTTGTATCTTCTCTCGTGGTCTTGTTCGTTGCTGTAACTCCAACTGTGTTACTTCTACTTTGCTATGATGACAAATAACGCAGACGCCATTCTTATGGGCAAATTTTTATTTTAGGATATCCATTTTACCAGCATAATCATAACAGGAAGTAGAGAATGCAGGTTGAATATTATCGTTCGCTTCAAATGTTCTTTCGCAACTGACTAACTTATTCCTATTTTCTAAACTTCTAGAACGCACCAGTCACTTGACTTAGATTATCCAATCACAGCCGAGTTCTCAAACTCATCTTAGGGTGAAAATCGGTCATTTAATCTGAATTGACTAACGGTATTTTTCCATTCATTTAATGGTTGATAAATTATCTACAATACCTGTCTATTATAGTTTTCCCATAACTATTATTCAATATTTGCACCCCACGTTTCAAACAGAAGACTGTTTTGGGTTGTGACGAAGATATCGTTGAAAACACTTCTTAGAAAAATAAATAAAATAAAAGATTATTCATTTTTCCACATTTAGAAGTTTTGTATTAACCTGTATTTAAATGTTGGGTTCAAAATTAACCAAAAATAGTGGAACTTTAGTCGTATCGTTAAACTAACATTTTAACAAAATCATATAACTTGTGAAACAATAGATTTATCATAGCAATAATCGAATTTATATATAGAAATATATATAACATGATATGGTACGTCCAAGTTATAAAAAGAATTTCCCGGGAAGGAGAAAAATAAAAAATTAAAAAAAAACAGACAGAGAATCTATGGGAACAGATAGCTGACCTCTGAGTGATTCAGGCTAAAGCACATGTCGTAAGTCAGTTAGTCACGTGTGAATGATTACAATACGGTAATTAAAATTGACTAGAAAAAAACTGTAGATCCCAAACTTCTGCGCTGGTGTGGAACAACCGGAAATGGATATATCCTCCCTCCGACAGTAGGTGGAAGTAAGGGGACGACTCTGGTTTGAAATTTTTATTGGCTCGGAGAGGTGACGAGGTTACGACACCAGTGAATACTCGGCAGTACAATGTGAAGACTGTCGAAAGTTGTGGTCCCATTTTGGGGTGAGCTTCGAAAAAAAAAGAGTCCCACCCCAGACACGAACCTGTGCAAACGAAACAAGTGAACAGACATGTTAGAACTACAAAAGAAAACCAGAAAGAAAATTCAAGGTCTGTCTTGTCTCTCTTTCTCCTCATGATTTGTTGTTTCTCTTTGTCCAGCAAACGCGGATGACTCAGTTTCGACACTTTGTTTCTTTTTCCCGACGGCTTCTAAAAAAGTGTAGTAGCGAATAATTTTTTTTGTTAGTGAACTAAGACAAAGTTTTGTGTGTTCGTCAACTTTTCCCACGGCCAGGTTACAACCGTACATTTGGTATGTAACGGTACAAAGTCCTATTTTGTGCAGTAACATTACAACCTCTTTTTGGTACCTTTATAGTACATAAAAAGGAAATATATTACTTTCATTTGAATTATCCAGCAACCTAATGAAATCTAACGGATCTTGAACTCTTTGCTCGAACAGCAGCTGCGCCATTACGCTCACTTTATAACTAATACTCTTAGAAAAGACATGAACCTCATTATCCCCCATGCTATGGGTTGAATAGTATCTCTGCTGTTTTTCTACAACGATAACTTTGATATTAAATAATCCACAAAGGTTTATATGCTATTAAAGGAAGAGACCAAATCGAAACCAAGAGATCTTTGTAAAGCCTATAGCTTTTTAAACTGAATATATTTTTATACTAACAATATCCAGTTTTGTTGTTGTTGTTGGCTTTTTCAAATTGTTATCATGCAAAAACCTCAAACCATATTTCGGTTTCAGATTTCTTATATATATTTTCTATTTGAAGTCAAATATTTCACAACTCTCTTCTTACATTCTACCTGAGGGATTAGCCGTGGTCAAGTGGCTAACGAGCTGGACTGCTGAATCGTAGGAAGCAAGTTCAAAATCAAGTCAGACTATTACATTCTGTTGTGATGCTGACAAAAGAAAGACACGGGGAATGCAGAAAGGGTTAATAGAAAAACATATATATATATATATATTCAAGTAACAGAAACAAGACACAAGTGAAGCTGGTTAAAGCTTAGTTAGTTGATAGGAAGCTGAGAGTCCAGTGAGGTAGAGACTATCCGTCCACTTCGCAAACGGTATCACACGTGATTTTGCCACGCTGATTGGTGCGCACCATCTGACGCTCTCGTTGATGTGTATTTAAGGAGGAGGGCGAGTCCATTATGTAGCGAGTACAACACATTCACCTTTGGACTAATACACTTAGGAAAGGCATGAACCTCCTTATTCCCAGATATGGCTAAAATAGCACCAACTGACATCGACTGGGGCCGTAGAATATACCGTCTGTATCTCTTCAGAGGGATAAGACTTCCCAAATGAGTGTTCTTACTGGCACTAAATAATCTGATAGTGACACTCCAGTAACTCTGGAGTTTCGGGGAATGCGGCGTGTCTTCACTTCCTGGTTCTCTTTGGCTCAGTGTGGTAGCATCTGATAGGGTCCTGTGTATGGGTCGAATAGAACTGTTTGATATTTATAATGAGTGCAAGCAATTTAATTATACTAAAGTGAATTGTCAGTGTAAATTAATGACTGATGTTTAAATGATTTGTTAGCGATACATAACAATATTTGAACAATTTTACTGAGTGAATGATTAATGTTGAATAGAATAATTAATGTTACATAGCAATACTTGTAACTTCTTCAATGTGTGTAGACAAATGATTAATATTCAATAGAATTATAACATTTTCATTGTAATAAAGAAACCATTTAACTGTGTAGAAACTATAACAACACTAGAGTCCAAACAAAGTAGTTGTTAATCGTTTAAATCAAAATTACTAACAAATAAATTTCTTACATATCATGTATATTTATGTTGCGTTCTGGTTAGTGAACGCTTGTAGTATTAAATAAAGGACAAACCACGATATGTGAGGAAATAGGGTTATATTCTCAGGAAAAAGTATATATAATAGAGAGACTATTAGTAGACAAGAACATAGGATTAGTGAATACAAAATAAGGATATAGTCCAACGATAGTATTGGCTTCAGTTATACGAAGTGGCTCTTTACCTTCTAGTCTGCCCAACTATATATGGCAGATGGACGAGTTCATTTTGTAAAGAAAGGTGGGTGATACCCAACAATTTATTTAAATGTGTGCTAACACATAACTGATGATAAATTGTTCCTGTTTCAATTCAATACTTGAAACAATTTATCTGTGTGCCAAAAATGAACTCATCTGTGTTTAAAAATACTATCTACAAAATGTCTTTAAAAATCATATATATCTAACGTATGAGGAGGAGGGCGAGTCCATTATAAACAGGATTTGGCACTTAATTACATACAATGGTTGATATGCCATAAAACCAAACCAAACCAAACCAAACTAAACTAAATTGTACTGCTGCTGTTCTTCGACAAAGATGGCCTTGGTGTTGCATAAGCCACGACGATTGATATGCCATTCAACAAAGAAACAGATATCATTAAACTTTTCATGTTATTGTCGTTATGGAGGTGCCCGTGGTGTACTGATTATCTTCATAGGAAATGGACACGGTGATACGAGTTCAAATCCTGGACGAGACCGATTGCATTTCACATAGCACTAACACCCTTGGGAAAGGTATGAATCCAATTATTCTCCCTCCAGCTATGGGTAAATAGTAGGACAGACTAGGTTCTTCAGCCTTAGTGAGGCAACTAGTCTAGGAGAAGGAAAACTCTGAATTCAAACCTGTTAAACTCCGCTTAAAAATTGACCTTGTGTCATATCCTGCCCGAACGGAGGGGTTGGTAAATATGATTGTCGTAGAAAAACTTCCAGCCACATTACAATTTTAGATTTCTTGTATATGTTTTTAATTTTAAGCCATATACGTATCTCACAACTCTATTTCTCCATAACATTGCATTTTACTTAGGTACCCGATCATTTTCAAAGAATTCTCCTAAATCGGGATTCTCTCCCATCATGTTTGTTGCAGGGACACTGAATTGAAAGCTTTACTTTGCATAGTGTAGTATCACCCTCTTCCACCAGACACTTCAGTCCTCGATTATATGGAACGGGATCGACAGGAAAAAGTCAATCACATGAACTCTTGTTTAGAGGGCAAGAGGTAGTTGGTCTTAAAATGTTGGGACTTTTAATTATGGTCTGCAGTTTGTTACAAAAAGGGATATTTAAAGAACACAATTTGGGGACTAAGCGAAACCGTCTTCCCATCTTGGGTTGACGTTTTATGGCTGGTCGTAACTTCTTCCGTCGATACGATGAAACTATTCAACATATGGTAATACGTTTCTCGCTGATATCGAACTTTGAATATCCAAAATAAACGTATGTCAGATTTCTTAATAAGCACGTGCCTACGTTTTACTTTCTGACAAAGAAAACCTCTTCACGTGTTCGTCTCCTCTTCTATGCCACATTTAACATCTTGAAAGTTCTCTTTATTATACCTGAAATGTTTTAGGTTTGTGTCAGATTGACAGCATATTTTCTCCCAGTAAGTTGGCGACCGTAGTCGAGGGTGACCAGAAGGATCCCTTTTCAATACCTACTACAGCGAGGTGCAGAGCGATGCACCTTTCCCTAGATTGCTCCACTTTACCCTGGATACGTACCTTATATTAATGAGTGTTTATCAAGGAGGTATCGATTACCATTTTTTAAAGTCTTTGGTATGACTCAAACTGGGATTGAACCCAGGCCTCCCGGACCATTGGCGAGCATTCTACCTACTAGGCCAATGAGCCGGTATGTTTCTCCAAGTATGTGTGTTTGAAATAAGTGCATGAAAATTTTATAAGCAGATGAATAACCTTCTGCTGATCTGATGTAGATATTTTTGGATAACACAGCAATATCAAGCAGTTTTTGACCAATCCCTTACTACGCATGAATTAATTTCGCTTCTTGCTTTTGTGATCACTGGAGATAGGATCTAAATATCAGTAGTTTTCCTTTATGTTTTATATGTTGGTTGGTTTCCTTGTTTAATGGCATATCAGCCTTTGTAGGTTATTTAATGCCAATGCCATTCTCCTTGAAGAACATTTATGGTACTATTTAACCCATAGCTGGGAGGATAAGGGGGTTCATACCTTTCCCAAGGGTATTTGCCCGAAAGTGAACGTAATAGCGTGACTGGAGCACGAACGCGCGTACTACGATTCCGCTTTAACCATTACACCACGAGGACACCCTTCTTTATGTTTTATAGGTTGTATTTATGATTGAAATGAATGATAAGTGATCTTACCAATATCGAATTCAAGGGTCTTTAAGTTGAAAAAAATCTTCTTGCTTCGACTAATATTATATCGGCAAAATAGTATACATTTTATTGGTAATACCTCGTTCTCATTTCAGCTTTAATATTTTCTCGAAAAATGCTAGTCTTTGTATACCAGCTGTGGCAGTAGAATATAAATTGTTTAAGTCAATATAAAGTAGGTAAATAATTGAGCAAATCAATCATGTACTCAAAATCTTCCAAAGAACAGCTTTTGCTATCTAGTATTCTAAACGGCTGATAGAAATATAAATTAAATAAACTTAGTTGCATATATATATGTATATATATATACCAAAGACTTAAAAATACCAAAGACTTAAAAAAATGGTACTTGATGCCTCCTTGCTTAACACTCAGCATTATAAGGTATGGATCAAGGGTGAAGTGGAGCAATCCTGGGAAACGAGTAGCGCCCTCCCCTACACCTCGGTGTAGTAGCTATCGAAAAGGGAGCCTTCGGGTTACCCTGGACTATGGTCGCCAACAACTATTATATACATATATATATATATGTATATATATATATATATATATGTGTGTGTGTGTGTGTGTGTGTGTGCGTGTGTGTATGTGTGTTTAGAGAGAGAGGTAGAGTGAGAGAGAGAGAGAGAGAGAGAGAGAGAGAGAGAGAGAAAGAAAGAAAATTATGGTTTATTCACACACTCGCACACACATACACGTATGTATATACTTAAAAGGCAAAATAGACTCATATAAAAATGAATGTATAAAAATATGAACGCGCTCATTGGCTTAAACATTTAATCTAAAGTAATCATGCACACCCATATATATATATATAATAATGTTTTCAATTAATAATATTAGATAACATTTTCATCTACGTCGCATATATAAATTTTAGTTTGGTTTTGTTTGGTTTGGTTTCTTGGTTTCATGGCATAAACAACATTCGTAAGTTTATCTGTGCAAATCGATCTCCGTAGAACAATAGTGATACTATTTAACACATAGACGGGGATAAGGAGGTTTATACTTTTCCCAAAGGTTTAAGTCGAGAGTGAATTCAACATCATGATAGGAATTTGAAATCGCTTACGACGATTTGGCAGTCTAGCACGTTAGGCACTACGCCATGGGGTATGAAAACTGATTGAACTCATTAATCAGTTCTAATCTTCTAGACTGATGTGTTACTAATCATTACCCAAAGATAATATATATATATATATATATATATATATGTATATATATATATATGTACAAAAAATTATATATATATGTGTGAGTGTGCGGTGGGGGCGTGAACGTAAGTATTTGTACGTGAATATTTTTGGTAATATATTTTCTAGTCTAAAATGAGTATATCTATTCATCTATCTATAGATTGATCGATCTGTGATAAGAAGCTGCTATATATGGCAATGGTTGTAAGAGCATTTAAAGCTAAGATGTAATTATGCAAATAGCTCACACAGCTAGTTTGGTAGTTCTAAAATATCATCACATACCACTGACGAGTTAAATTTAGACAGACAATAGCGGAAATTCATGATATTTGTAGGGAAATGGTGTAACGTGAACTCAAACAGATTTTGCTTGAATTCAAACATACTGAGTACAAATCCTGGCAAAAATTACAGAATTAAAACACTTAGGTGATATTTACACCGTTTATTTATTAATGAATTTAAATATAGTTTGGAGACGGTCTACTTTTTGAGAAGAAGGAAACTAGGTATTTCTTCATTTTTTGGTTTTGTTTTGGTATGGTGGCATTTGGAGTTTTAGGCTTTTTAGTTTTTTTTCTAAACTACTGTTGGGGAGAGGGCTTTAAGAATTTTAAACTTTTAGAAAAGATTCAAAGCTTTTTGCCGTGTTCGTTGACAATTTGGACAGAGTCAGGTATTCAATTTGGGTTTATAGTAAGGGTGTCTTTACATTTAAAACACAGAGTTTAAGCAATATTTTTCAAAGAATAAAACAGCATACAATTTTGTAAAATTTTCAGCATTTTAAATTAGTATGACTTAAAGACATACTAACTAATATTGAAGTTATTTTCTGCCGGCACAAGAGTTTTCATCCTTTCTGTTCTACTTTACTATTTATTTACTAATGAATTTAAATATAGTTTCGAGACGGTCTACTTTTTGAGAAGAGTGAAACTAGGTATTTCGTCATTTTTTTTTCTCGAAACAGCGAACATCAATGACTTCATTATTCTCTAAATATCACTTTTCCGTCAATGATAGTGATGAAAATGTTACCAAGCGCTTTGATCTGTATTGCATGCTCTCGTTAAGAAGGAGTATGTTCCAGTCACAGAATCCTCCCTACAAAGATTGGTTTAAACGAACGCAGAAAAAAGAAACAAATAAATAATCAGGATAAGAGAGGTTCTCACTTTCGAATAATAATAAAGCTATCAATATACGGCAATTGAAAAAACAAACAAAAAAAAAAAAAAAACAAAGTGTGATACTGTTTAGGAGACACCGGTAAAGCGTAGCCCGAATGATGAATAGGAAAATTTTGTTACTGCCCATTTAGAAGTAGCATCCAAGTGCACACCAATCAAACCAAGAGCCAATTAGGGGTTAATTACTGCCAGGTAAAAAGAGCAAACATGAAAAAAAAGTATCCTTATTTAAGGAAATATATTCAAAGAACCTTAATCCGCAGAAACTTAAGAAAGTCCAGAGAGAACGAACTAGAATATACTAAAATAACAACTAGAATACATCCGAGGTAACATCATTAAAATCAGAAAATCTGTCCAAGACAGACTATCACAATAGTCAGAGCAGAGAGTAAAGGAAGTAAATGGTAGGAAAAGCACCTCGAGAGCAAAATCAAATCTGCTAGCCAAAAATAATGACGTCAAAAGTGGAAAGCGCATTTCAAGAATCTGCTTGAAGTCCCTAATAAACATATCAAAAATGTTAATAGTCAGCTAGTTATCAAACCTAGGCAGTTTACGGAGGAAAAACTTGACACGGTTGTGAAAGAAATCAAAAGCACATTAGTTGCAGGTCTCCACGAAACACCCGTTGGATTGAGGAATACAAAGGAATATGACGAGATACATCTTGGATGATTAAAAGCAGTATATAAACAAACTACCATAGAAAAATGGAAGAAAGTCGGCATCCTCCTCTTCCTGAAGGCAGGTGACCTCGGAATCACAAGCAGTATGCATTTCAGAAGTATAAATCTTACTGCCACAGCTACTAAGGATCAATAATGTTTGCTTTTCAATCGCATCTGTCCTAAAGTTGAGTAAATTCTTAGGAAAAATTTAAACTGTAATCGGAGAAATCGATTCACAAATTTACAATTTTTACAATTCGTCAAATCATCAAATGGGTATATGCGAAAAATCTTGTGACAACACATTTGTTTCTTTGGTTTGGTTTGGTTTGGTTTTATGACATATCACCCATTGTAGGTTATTTTATGCCGGATCTAGTTTTATATATAGAAACAGTTCTATTTCAAATAAATCAGCTCAGCATAAGCACACAATTTAGTTCTATTTAACCCACACATAGGATTCTATCTGGTGCTACCACCCCAGGCCAGAATTGATCTGAGAGCAATGGCAATAAAGGGTACTCCCCATTCCATAATGCTCCAGCATTACTGGAGCCTAACCATTAGATTTTTTAGTGTCATATCCAGGAAATTCGTAGGGGAAGTCTTGCCATTCTGCAGAGATGCAGTCGGTGTATTTAGCAGTCCAAGCCAACTGAGTCAACTTTTTATAGGAGATTTTTCAAATTATTTGATTCCATACACAGAGGGTAGACAGAGCAAATACTTCTCGCCTATCGTATTTCCAAAGAACCTGTTACGACGATAATGGTGATCTGCAAAAACACGAAATCAGTTGTTCACTCACCTGATGGTGACACAGACTTCTTTGACATTGTCAAAGGAGACTTGCAATGATATACATTGGCAATATACATATTTATAATTTGCTTATATTGCGAGCATCGAGTGTCAACAGATTTAATATAAGAAAATGGTATCACATTAAAAGACCAGCCGCGGAAGATATTCCGCAGAAAACACCGTAGATGCAGAATTCACATATGATCCAGCGCTTCTTATAAATATATCTGCTCAAACTGAATTCCAACTGCCTAACTTAAAACAGGCAAAAAGAGGCACTAGCTTCAATACAATCTTAGATAAAATAGAGTTTATGAGTTTTGACCAATATGAAGCCATCTCTAGATCACACCACACACCTCTGTTCACATATCTCGGTAGTTATATCTCATCTACTGAAAGTAAGGTCAACGTACGCATTACAAAGGTGAGGACTGCTATAGACAGTTTATCGACCATTTTGAAATCTGATCCCTCAGATATCATAAAACAGGAACTCTTCAACGCTTTAACCATATAATTACTTCCGTGTGGTTTCACGACCTGGTCAGTAACGAAACGTTTTGAGAACAATCAAGGAGGAAACTACAAAATCTTGCATGTTCTTCTGAACAAATCTAGGGAGCAGCACCCCACAAAACAGCAGCTGTACAGCCACTTAACTTCCATCTCACCAACCATTCAATTAATATGAAGAAGAAATGCTGAGAAGCATGAATAAAGTTATAAGTGACGTTCTCTGTTGAACTCCAACTCATGGACATACAAGTTTGGGCCAACCAGAAAGTCTTAAATGCATTAGTTCTGTGCTTGACACTTGCTGCAGTCTAAAGGACCAACCAAAAGATATAGGTGATTGGTATAGATGGAAAGATACAAAAAGAGTGAGAGAGAAGGTCAAGGGGAATCCCTGCTATCAGCATGATGATGATGATGATGACCGTGATGATTGTATTGTAGAAAATAAAATCTTCTAGCAAAAGTTTTTTTTTTCACAAATGATATGAAAGTGAGACCCTGAAGTAAAGTGTTCCTCTTTGAAGATACAATTAGCCATCTTTTTAAATATTTCCTTTTTTGGTAGACGACTAACGATGTTTGAGTGATTGGCAAAATGTTCAATCAATTCCACCGTAGACTATGCGACGTCATCATCGAGAATGACTTGAAAGCCCGAACATCCGTATTAGTTTTAATTACCGCGATGTGGTTTTTCCTCCAAGTAAGATTGAACTTTTTTTAACATCAGATACTATTGATAGCGTACACTTATCCCAAATGAACTTTGGGCAGAGATTTCACAAATCAACTTCTTTGATTACAACATGAAAAGTAACAACAGACACTGTTGCTTGTATACATTGTCCTGCGCTCTTTTTCTTTTAATTTTTACAACATTCTACACAGAATGGCTTATCACTGTATACAGAACAATCAAAATACAGTTTTCAAAGTTTGCATATAATCCCCATTTCAAAAGGGCACTTGTGACCTTAGACCTCAACTATATATATATATGTGTATTTACAGAGAGATAGAAATAGAGATAGATAGATAGACAGATAGAGAGAGAGAGAGAGAGTTGATACTTAAGATTGGTGGATGGGAACACTTGAGAAAGAATTGATAGTTGTCACTCGCGTAATGGAAAGCTCTTCAAACGAATTAAGCACCCCGGTTTCCGTTAGCGTAAAATATAAACAAATGCCAACATTTAATTCATTTACTTTAAATTCTTGTCCTTAGGTCGAGGTTGCTGGTGGCTGTGAGTTCATATTATTTGACTAATGTAAAGTTAGCCGGGTTTCGATCCTAACTTGAGACATCACACGTGACTTACCATAGCGATGAGTTGTGATACAACGAGGTAGTCTGTCAGTGGATGTCAATGTAGATGCACGTATTACTAACCCCTCTGCAACAAAGTGGATACGACACCAGTTCATTTTTAAGCTTTGAACAACTGGGTTAGATTGGCTGTTTTCTTTCTCCAAGACTTACCAACTTTCAATAGCCGAGTATTCCCTACTATTTACCATCATCTGAACAAGGATATATGTATGTATACATTATTTTCTCACTTCAAAAATTGGTGTAAAATAAATTTATCCCAGAAAGTTTGCTTATGTAAAGTTAGTTAATATCCCTCTTGTCCGAAACTTAGTATATATATATATATATATATATATATATATATATATATAAAGTTGCAGAGAGTTGGCTGACTCAAATACTCTCGAAAATTTTCATAATCCTCAATCGGAAACACTATATATTTTTGGTAGCTTTTGCTCACACACACACACACACACACACACACACACACACACACACACACACACACACACACACACGCACGCGCGCACAAAAACACACAAACAATTACAAACACTCTCGAGGAGTACTGAATAGTTTTTGGACCAGACAACAAGAGAATAACTCAGACGTAGATTCTAGTCCGCATATTAACTTACAGTTCTGCACACTTGTCATTGTTTTAGATATTTTCAAAACGAAAATCTAATTTTAAAAAAAATAGATATTTCTCTTCATGACTGGGTTGAGAACTTTTCGGAAACCTTTATGCGTTTTTTTTTAAATTCTATTTTAGCGTGAAATATTCATAATGATTAGATAATGCTAGCTTTAAATTCAGGCAAAACTATTCTGTAAACATATTCTGGTTGTTAAATGATATATTTTAATTATATTCCTGTTTACTTCACCTGTTTTTTTTTTTTTGTATATTTCCTTCGCGTTGTCAGGTGTTTCCGAAGTAATACATAAAACACTGCCTCCATTACTACAAATTTCGAGCTACATATACATTTTCTTTATAGATTATGATTTGATGATACTTTTTACCCCATTATTCAAATCATAACGCCTGACACTGAGCATGCGCAAGAATGTACCTAATATTAGAAAATCAAAATAGCCAAATACAAGCAAGCATTTACTCTCATGTCAAAGTCTGACGTGTGACAAATGCTCCAGACTGCGCATTATCAATGATACGTTATTCTTTTTTTAACTTTCTTTTCTGAACAATGATCAAGCGTCAGGCCAAGTATAAAATTAGAAAATGATAAATATATAAGAATGCTTAAACTATTTCCTATTGCATTGACTCGATCTCTCGTTATTATCTTTTTTTACTGGTTTTACGTGGGAAATCTCATAACGTTGCTTCAAAATTGTAATATTGACTTTCAAACTTCGGCTTCTATTTGACTGCCTTTCCCCCTTTTTGTATGAAATATAATGTATTAATCTTGTTTTATGCAAATATCTGTCTGACAATTACGATAAAAGAGAAACTGCAAATGTACTATGTCCATTTATGCATTCATTTTTGTGTTTTCAGATGAAACATCATTAAATTTGTTATTATTTTACTCTGCAAGTTTTTCATTCCAATTTTAAACTGATGGCATTCAACTGTGATTCAGAGTGGCAACAAGTGTCTGCAAGTCTCCAGGACTCTTCTAAGTATTCTAGCTGATATTCTCAGTGCTCTGGACTGGATGGTCTCGATTCTTTCTAAATACTCTCTCTTTTCATGGACATTAGGGACCATTCCAAATGTTTAAACTACAACTCGTCTCAACGTCATCCTCATGATCCACAGCTTTTTTATACTCTACTTCGAAACCCAAGTATATTTTATCTTTCTGCTTTGGTATCTACTGGAAAGGCCGTTTACACCAGATAACAATTTCTTTTTTCTTATTAATTAATACTTGGTCTTGTCTTCTGGCTGGGATTAGGTTATCTGTTTTTACCTCAGTCCTATCGTCGTAGGAAATAGACACGGCGACACGAGTTCAAATCCTGGGCGAGACTGATTGCGTTTCACATAGCATTAATACTCTTGAAAAAGGTATGAATCCAATTATTCTCCCTCCAGCTATGGATAAATAGTAGGGCAGGCTAGATTCTTCAGCCTTGGTGAGGCAACTAGTCTAGGAGAAGGAAAACTCTGAATTCAAAACTGTTAAACTTCGCTTGAAAAAAAATTGACCTTGTGTCATATCCTGCCCGAGCAGTGGGGTTGGTAAATATGGTTATGTTTAGTCTGGTATTTCTTTGGTGTCAATTTACTTAATTCGTGTATTATGTGAATAACTGCTCCATCTATGTCATCAAATAACCTAAATGTAATAGTCTTCAGCGTAATATTAGTCCTTACTTTATAATTTAACCTTCTACTATAAAGATTAGTTTTGTCGGCAAATCAGCTTATATATATAACCATGCTTATCCTAAGCAAAGCTGTTTCTTAACTGACATATATAATTGGAACATAAGTGATTTGCAATTAATAAATCAATTAAAAAAAACACAAATAAAATTACAAGGTGAGAGAAAATATATTTTGTTTTATTTTTTAAAATTATGAGTAAAAAGAGAGTGTAGAAATAATGAACTCTATACACCTCTCTCTCTCTCTCTCTCTCTCTCTCTCTCTCACCCCCGCCACACACAAACAACCGAGTTAAAACCTCGATAAATAGCACATATTTATTTACATTGCTTCAATACAGACCTTATACTTTTTTTGGAAGATGCAAGTCAACGTTCTAATAGGTATGTGTTTAGGCCTCCACTCCTGATACCGATAATCAAAGTTCCAATCAGAATCCACACACACACACACACATGGCTCACTTTTCAACAGCTACAACACCGAAATATAGGGGAAGTCAATACTCCTTACCCTTTATCCGTACCTCAAAATGTTATGTTAAGCAAGAAGGCATCACGTACGATTTTTCGGTCTTTAGTATGACTGGATCTAGGATTAAACCTCGGTCTACCAGACCATTCGCGAATACATATATATATGTGTGCGTATATATATATATATATATATACACATATATATATATATACCAAACGACTCCTGCACGGGTAGAATATGATACAAAGTTAATTTTTCAATTGAGTTGTTTTTAATTTCGTTTTCAGTCACCTCGACTGGTTGCCACACAACTGAAGAGCTCTATCGAATATCTACAAATATTAAGAGGAGAGACATAAGATTGATTAATTTTTCCTAAGGGCATTAACACAAAGGGAAACGCAGACAGATTCATCCAGGACTTAAAATCGAAATTCCATGTCCATTTCCGAAGATAATACCCGTTACGCAATACACCCTCCAATAATAATAATAATCATAATAATATTGATAACAAAATAATAAATGCAGGTAATGTAGTAACAGAGACAAAATGATGAATCGTATAGTAAACGAACGCAGTAAATTAACGGAAAAATAATAGAAGATGAGACCCTACTGAGGGGGAAAACTGATTCACCGGGAATTGTGCTAGACATTTGATCATACGATCAAGTGGTATATGCACAATCCGCAATTAGTTCAAGAGAATGTGATGCACAAACTTCCCTGCAATTTTGAGATACAAATGGATACAACTCGTGAAAGAATCAATACTATCAAGATTGAAACTCTGTAAAGACCAGCAGAAATACTTAGAAGTGCCCAGCAGACCTGAGGAGACTTCAGTGAAAAGCTATCAGTTAAAATTGGTCTAAAAAAAACGCAAGAATGCATGAGAACGCTTGGAGAGAAGGAATATTACAAGTACTGCAGAATACTAAAAGCGAACAGCATCAAACTGAGCAGAAGGAACAAAAAATAAGAAAGAATACACCTCGAAAGAACAAAAAAACTTCTAGAAAACAAATTCTGCTGAAGAAAGTTTATCAAAAGAAACAACTAAGCAGTCTCCGTTATAAAATACTATACACCATTTTTAAAATGGAAAAAAGTGGAACCCAGACAAATTGACTAAAGGAAAAAAAAATTGATAAGTAGGCACAAGAGTTAACATCTCAGAGACGATATAGACATACTATACGTGCGAAGAAAAGAAGAAGTAAGAGGACTCGCCAGCGTTCGGGATTGTGTTGATGCATTAATTCGTGGATTTTAGGTATAAATTAAAAAGTGAAAGGTAAGACTAATTACTGTGGCCAGAAACTTTAGCAGCTTTAGAACAAATTGGAAATCAACAAAAGCTAGAATTGAGAAATGGGAAGAAAAACAAATGAATGGATTCTAAGCGATAAACGTGAGAGATTGCACACAAGAAGACCTGGACATGGCAAATAAAAGAAAACCTCAAAACGGAAACTGAATCTTATAAAACGGAAGTACAAAACAAAGCCATAAGGAGCAACTAGCTCATTGGCCAAGTGGTCAGAGTGTTTGCCAATGGTCCGGGAGATCCGGGTTCAATCCCAGGTCACGTCATACCATAGACTTTAAAAATGGTACTTAATACCTCCTTGCTTAACACTCAGCAATATAAGGTACGTATCGATGACAGAGTGGTGCAATCCAAGGAAATGAGTAGCGCCCTCCCCTACACCTCGGTGTAGTAGCTATTGAAAAGGGAACCTTCAGGTCGCCCTCGACTACGGCCGCCAACTTTACTTACTTAACTACATTAAAGGGATGATTGATAGTACACACCAGAATAGCAAGACTAGGTTACGTAGAGACAAAGATGAAACGTTTAATCACATATTAAGCGAATGTAGCAAAGTTGCACTGAAAGAGAATTCATTGGGAATTGGGCAAAAACATAAAACTTGACTATACTATCAAATAGTATATGCATAACCCGGAATCAGTCCTAGAGAATGAAATCAATAAAATCCGCCGGTATTTTTAAATACAAATGGATCATGTAATCCCTGCTAGAAGACCATACCAAGTGTTAAATAATAAGAAAATGTGTAGTGAATTCAATAGGTTTCCAGACTTTTTTTTGTACAGGCATTTGGAATTGTCGTAGACTCTTGAAAATTCACTATGTTATTGTTATCCAACTTATGAGATGACTGACCAATTTTTATGATTTCAGGTCCAAATAAGCAGCTACAACAGGAATTGGAATACACCCTACTAAAGCCTGATTGTCACAGCTGATGAATTTCAAAAATGCAATCTGGACGTGAGGACACATTAGAAGAACGATATGCAATAAAATTGTGTTTTAAACTTGGAAAACATGTCACAGAAACGTATGGAATGCTTCAGACTACTTTTGGAGCATCTTGCATTAATCTACCATCAGCTTTTGGGTGGCATAAGAGATTCAAGGAAGGCAGGGAGTCTGTGAAAGATGATGAGAGGTGTGAGAGGATCAAAGAAGTCAATACACCAGAGTTGATTGGCCAAAGGGTTAGGGTTTTGGTTACTATGTTGAGTTTTTAAGGGAGTTCAGGAAGAGATTCTTAGGGAAGAGGCCAGCACTATTCAAATCGGGTCGGTGGCATTTCTACCAGGACAATACACCAGTCCACAACTCCATCCTTGTCACTGACTATTTAACCAATATGGGCATCAAGACAGTTCTGCCGTGTCCATTTCCTACGACGATAACCATTACACCACTGGCACCTCCGTATATAACCTGTATAAGGAAGAAAGGAAAAACTGAAAAGAGAAATAGAATCCCTTTTAATAGCTGCACGAAATAATACCAGAAGTACTAATTCTGTTAAAGAAAAACTGATGATAGGCCGGAGATTACGAGCTTATTTTATATGGTGGCTAAGATGACACTGTAAATCATATATAAGAAAATCCAGCAAACTAGTGAGAGAATAATAAAAGGGTAGACATGCCTGGGTAGGAAATGCGACCCTCAAAGAATTATGGAAGAGTCTAATGTCTGACCATGCTGGAAAATTGTATATGCATAAACCATATTATGTCCTAGAAAATGGGACACAAATCGATCACTTAATCCGGGTAGAAGATCAGTGTCAATTAACGAGAAAAAAGAAAGATTTTCTCAGATAGTTAATTTGATCTTTCCAGCTGATCATTTGATTTTCTTTTTATTTCACTAATAAAAAGAAAATCAAAAGATAGACAAAACTTGGATATTGCCTGAGAGCTGAGAATGTTATGGTATCTGAAGGTGATGGTGATACCAATTGTAATTGTATCCTTGAAATGGTCCCCAGTGGCCAAGAAAATTGACAAGGGAACTAGATATTGAAAGAAAAATCGAAACTATACGAAACACAGTACTCAGAAGAGTCTTGGGGACATGAGGAATCTTAATACCACACAAACTTCAGGGAAAACTATAGGTGAAAACTGGTGTTGAAAACTCGCAACAAGTAATACGTTATCATAAACATTATAATTAATCATATTTTTTTAATCTTTTTAAAATTTAATTTAATCTAAGTTAATTTAATTTCTTCATATCTCGTATCTGAGTTGCTGGAACAGCTGTATATAACGTATAGCAGTTAGTTTTTAAAGCTGTGACAAGTCTTCGTTTCCTCGCTTAAATTTTGAGCAACGTTTTGATTTGAAGCCTGACTTAATTTCCGGGGCAGATATGTTTTGCCCATATACCATTTGTTTTCACGGTTGAAATGGTTTATTTATTAGTTCTGGGATTAAATACTAAAACTTGATTCATTTTAAATAACAATGCATTTCTTTATCAAATGTATACTTTTCACAAAGTCTTCGTAATTTTGGTTGTGGAAAACAATTTTTGAGAAAAGGTGTATAAACGAAAAAATCTTCGAAAACATTTTTGGCCCAGATACCCTATGATGAAAATGTTTTCAAAATATCAGTTGCTCTACTTTAGTCTTTTTTGTTTCTTTCCTCAATGGCATATCAAACTTCGTGGGTTATGTATTGCAAAGGCCATCCTTGCAAAAGAAGAATAGTGATGTTATCTCATCCATAGTTTGTGGATAAGTGGGTTTATACCTTTCCCAGGTGTGTAAGTACGAATGCGAACGTAATTGTGTAACGTAATGGCCAAGGGATTCCGGTTCATGCCTTTGAGTTTAGTTAGGCTGAGAACCTTTCGGCTCAGCACATGAGTTAGTTAGGTAAAACATTGATACAGGTGCTAACGCGGGCGCGCGCGGGTGGACGAAGGAGTCACTCGGATGTCACAATAGTCCGAGACAAAACGGGTGACGGAGTCCGAGTGACGTCACGCACCGGAAGCGCGTAGAGGTTTGTGGAGAATTAAAAGAAAGTTTGGGAGTTGAGTACTAGACGCCAATCGAGGAGGATCGACTTTTGGAGCTTGCAGACGCGAGGCGAACTTGCGCCCTATGGGGGCCGCTCGAGATGGGGGCCAAATGAATAAGACGGCATAGCGAGATTGTGTCTCTGCTCCTTATGTCGCAACCTTTAACTCAAAGTTAATAAAAAGGTTTCGTACCTGGACAAGAAGTCGTTACGTGTTTTCGAATTTCGAGATTCCTATGTTCTATCGTTATGAATATCATATGTCCAGCGTTAATTGTGAATATGGTACAATTGCACGATTGGATATCGAACTCACTTCCTAGCATATTACAATCCTGCCCGTTTGATACTTCCCCAAGTGTAGTCACCTAATCTTCTTTAATATCCTCTTGATTAGCTATGTTTAACTTTCTACTTTGTATGATTTGGTGATTTATATGAAAGACTAATTGATGCTTAAGCCCCACAGAGTCTCTGTGTTGCTTACTTTTGAATCAAAGTAATTATTTATGCAATTATTACCATTAGCTTTCATCTTTTATCAGCTAAATTAGATTGTCAGAAATATTAGCATTTAGAAAAAAAAATACATCTGAAAAATCTCTTTTGAAAATATTAATTTCTTAGAACATAAAGATTATTATTACGACTCTTTCTGAGATCAGAAAAAAAAATAGTGCTATAAAGAAAATAAGCCAAATCTAATGCGAAAAACCCATCGATGAAAGCTGTCAAAAACACACACTCACACACACACACACACACACACACATATATATATATATATATATATACAGAGAGAGAGAGAGAGAGAGAGAGAGAGAGAGAGAGAGAGATGAAACTCCATGTGTGCCAACTATTCATAATTGAGAAATAAATAAAAAAATAACATTAAAATGTAATGGAACATTGAAAATATAGTTCCGATCAATTATTTACAAAGGAATAAAATGTTGGCATTCAATAAGCCTTAAGTGGATAATATATCAAATTATAGAAAAATCAAACAAAGCCTATGAGTGCTATCTCCACAAGTGAGAAATTATGACATGCAAAATAATATCTTTTTTAAAGAACCGGCTATAAAAGCATATCAAAGTTAAAATTACATTTGTTGAAATATTTGAAAATTTACTAAAACTAAAGAATCATTAGTTACTCGGGTAACTTCATTTGTATTCTCAATACTGATTTGTTTTTGAATACCATTATTTCATAAGTATTCTGATATAAGCATAATTACGAATTTTTATTATTTGTTTAGACTTTGGTTTCAAGACTTCATGGATCGATGACGATACCTTGGAACCCAAAGTAGTCGGTGGTCTTTCACAGGAGTCTGAGGCACAACTGGTCCCCCTCAGGTCTCCTGGATTCTTCCCAGTATTCTAGTCGATTTTTAGCAATGATCTTATCTGGATGATTTAGATTTTTCGTCTTTTTCCTAAACTTTTAACGAATGTTCCAACTGCAAGTTGTGTCTCAATGAACAATAGTCACAGTTTTTTTCAGTCCTCTAAAAAACAACGTTTTTGTACATTTTTTTCGCTTTTTTAATTTGTGTTGTTTTTGTAGATACACCTGGAAGGTAAAATCCACCCGATGACGTTGGTACGAGGACCATTAAATAAGTTTCCAGACTTTTTTCGTAAGGGCACTTTTATTGATAGTACGCCCATGTAACTCTAGTCCCCTTCGAAGTAATTTCCTCCGGTTGCAATGCACTTGTACAGTTCCAAAAACTTCTGGAAGGCCCCATGGAAATCCTCTGATGTGAGCGTGTCAATGACCTTCGCCACAGCCACTTTCATCTCCTCAATTGTCTCATAACGACAGCCTCTGAGCTTACGGAATAACTAAAAGTCACAGGGAGCAAAGTCTGGACAGTTCCCTCCAGCTATGGGTAAATAGTAGGACAGACTGGGTTCTTCAGCCTTGGTGAGGTAACTAGTCTAGGAGAAGGAAAACTCTGAAATCAAACCTGTTAAAATCCGCTTAAAAATGACCTTGTGTCATATCCTGCCCGAGCGGAGTGGTTGGTCAATAGGATATACAGGTTATATCGTGCGCAGTATTTTAAGTCTGTCGCTTAAAGTATTTTCAGATTTTTGCTTTTAAGGTATTTTGCTTATTGTTGTTTTCCTCTTCGTTTTCAGGTTATTTCTATTGATATTATTGCTGTTACTGACGGTTTTAATCAGCCTTTGATTAGTATTTTTCATATTCTTCAAGTCATTGAATAGTTGCATCCATGCTATTATAAATACTGTCGAGTCCCCTTTCTGCTTTTTATCTTAGCACCAAGGCTTCATATTTCTCATACCTCATGTGTAAGACATGAACTGTCCTCAGCTTCTTCAAACACACTCACTATATATATATATATATATAAAGAGGTGGAGAGAGAGAGAGAGAGAGACAGACAGAGACAGAGACAGAGAGAGAGACTCGTCGAGTAATAGATGTCGTTCGAATAGAACACGGCAAATAGATTTCAAATCCTGTACAAATCTCTTTGCTTTTCTCGTTGCGTAAATGTCCTTTCGAAAGGTATGCATTCAGTTCCTCTCTTTATAGCTATTGATAAAAAGTAGGTCAGATGAAGCCCTTTAACTTTGGTATCGCAACCGGTCCAAGAGAAGGACAACTAATTGACCTTGTGTCGCATCTTCCTTGTGCGGACGAGTTGGGTAAATACGTATTTAGGGATATTTAGCAATAACGTAACAGCCACTGGCATAGGAAGAAATCTGAATATAAAGCAAATAGTTATGTTTTTATTCTAAAAAGAAAGAAGTAGTTTATAAGTCGAATATCTAAAATGTGTTTATTACCTTACCATACTGAAAAACTTATGTGATTCAAAGAAGTTGATAATATATAAGAGGAAACTTTTAAATCTCCAGGATTGCTCAATTCATGCTAATTAATTAATAAATTTCTTGTAGAGCAAATTTCCATTTAATTAAAAAGATAGCTATAATAGATTTAGTTCAGCGGCCAACGGTTTAAGAGAAACCAACTTCTTTAGAGAAACATTACACAATGGTAAGAAAAAGGTTTAAATATTTTTTCAAAGAACTCTTATTCGGTTAGAAAAGTGTAGGGTACAAAAAGACATGGGCAAATAGTTAGTGTCAAAAACGGACGTGATGTCAATATCTGGTGTCACGTATCTTTATGTATCTAAAATTATTACACTACTCACGAAAGCCTCAGCAATTAAAATCTTGTCAATAAATTAAACTAAATTATTTTAAGAAAAAAATATTTACAAAGGAAAACGTGGCAATAAACACCATCATTAATATCAAACTTATCTTGTTTATTTATTTTTTATATATACTATATTTAATTTTCATTTTAGGTTAAAACTAAGTCTTTATCTGATTACTTAATACGTTTTACATATTGTTATCATGAACAATTTTTTTCTATAATTAACCTTCTGATAATGATAACATACTAATGGTATTAGTATTACCATTAATGTTATTGGTGTTGGGGGTAATAATAATACCAGTAAGATATTAATCATAAATAATCATAATTATATAAATTTTAAGACTTCAATTTAATCGGAAAGATTAAGGACAAAAACACCCGCTCCATTATCGGATCTCCCGAGGTAAATAATAAGTATTAGTTTTCAGGTGTTTCGCTATTTCAAAATGGTTATTTTGCCAAAAGAAACCTTTTTAATCAATCGGAGAATTTCGTAATATATATATAGTCATTCACAGAGAGTCCGCTTCGTTGTATTACAACTCTTCAGTGTAGCTTGACAGACAGGACTTTTCAAGCTACGATCGTAACCCACCTAATTTTACGCTAGACATGGTATTTAACCGTTCAGCCATTTCGGTGACAAACGTCAGCTCGGAAATTATATCGCATATGTAGTAGCTCTCACTTGTTTATATTTTGTGTTATATATATATATATATATATATATCCCCGTAGGGATGAGTTCTCTAGCGAAGAAGTAATCGTGTTGCCATTAGTGCCTTTGCAAGTCTCTTCGTATTTGAATTGAAATCTCGGCGGCCGTTTGAACGGTTGTATGTAAACAATAGTAATTGTGATTCATAACCGTTTAAAAATGTACTTCGTAGCTAATATCTCCTCGTAGCTAAATGGTTAGAAGCTTTGGCTTGGTGTTTCAGTCAACCGGGTTTCGATCTCAGCTACGGGGAGATACTGTCTAGCCACACTGATGAGTTCTGATAGAACGAAACAGATATGTCTGTGGATGACTATATATATATCATCATGTCGTACCGCCAGCACAGATTTCCATGACCCTCTCTTGCCACCCATCTATATCGTACATTGCTACCAGGAGGTCTTCATGGCTAGAACATGTAGGTTCCAGCCTGTCTTCCTGCCTTTGCTCATCCATGTGATGGGGTCCATAAGAATATGACGCTTATGAGTCCGTCCTTACTTCTCCAGAAGTGTCCTGCATGTCTGGTTCGTCTAACTTGGATAGTTATTGTGATGGGTGGTAGTTGGCCGTATAGCTGCTGTTTTGTCGGGTGTCGCCTTCAGGACATGTTCAATATTGCTCGCAGCATTCTTGTGTAATTTTCGTCATGCTTTTTGTCCATACGTTTAGTTAGTGTCCATTTAGTGCATCCATAGAACAGTATCAACATGACCGCCGCTTGAAAAAAATACGTTTTATTTTATCGGTCAGGTCCGACTTCCCTACGACCGATTGCCTGTCGATGGCTGCCCATGCCTATCCTAGTCGTGTGTTGACGTCTTTCTTGGTTGATGAGACACTGCTAACTAGGTAGGTGGACTTGTCCACTAGTTTCAGAGAGCTACCATTTAGTGTGAAGATGCCGCCTCTTTGATTAAAGTACCTGTATTCCGTCTTGTCAGCGTTGACATGGATGCCTATGCCAGCAACTGTTCGTTCCAGGCCATGAAGCAGGGTTTCAGGTTGGGCATGTGTATTTGCCAAGAGTTCTATGTCATCGGTGTAATCCACGTCTGTAATTGTTTGTGCGGGGTATCTTCTGCTTATTTCCTTTGCCAGGTTGAAACTGTCATCTTTCATGATATCTATACACGTTCCAAGCGTGTAGTCTTGGCAGATGATAAACAGGTATAGGGCTAATGTGACTTCTTGCTGTACACCTGGTACATTGTGTCTCCATCCGGGGAGTGGACTTTTACGTTTAGGTTTTATGTAGCATATATATAGATATATAGATATATATTCAAAATTAATGAATATACTATGATATACAGAAATAAACACACACACACATATATTTTTATTGGTGTATTCATTTCAAATATCTTTATATATATATATATATATTATCAATTTGCCTATCTCTGTCTATTCCTCATAGAATAGTTATTGTGGGTATATATATATATATATATATATATATATAAATTCACACTCAATCATGGATATTAATATATACATTATCCCTGTGTAACATAATATATATATATATATATATATATATATATATATATATATATGCAATCATGTATATGAGCATATTCATTATTATTCTCTCACTCACTATATATATATATATATATATATTGAATGGGGAAACTGTGGGCCTGTGACTGGCAGTCTGTGTGTTTATATATATATATATATTTGCAGGTGATGTGTGTAAAGTGAGCCCCACTATAAAGTCCAAGTGAGTTTAAAGTAGCGCACCGACTAATAAATTTCTTTTAAGTGTTTTCTCTTCTGTTCATTTCTTTATTGTCCTTTTCTTTATTTTTTCTCTGTAACAATTGTAAACCAAAGTCTTTTATTATCATGTGTTTATTTCGCTTTTGCAAATTTTCTTTTGTAAGGGTAGACTAAAATATCCATTACCGAATCTAATTCACTACGCCCAGTTAATAATACAATCATAAACTAAAGAAAATAGCTATGTCTTTTTGTAAAGAAGATCAACAAAATCTCTTCAAGATATCGCCTTTTAGCACAGGTGTTAGTGAGTGAACTCAATTTATAAAACAATCGGATATCTAAGAGAACTATTTTCTTTCATCTGATTTTTAAAGGCAGTATGGTTTATTTTCTTTGAGAGTCTTGCTGGTTTGATTGTCGGCTAGCCTTGCTTCAATGATTTTTATTTTTTCCCACCTTACCTACACAAGATATGGTTACAGTTTAGCTGCCGATTAGCAGTAGGATCGTTACCTAATATATTTACGACGAAATACCTCCCTTATCAAGTAACTTATCTCAGAGCTTGTTAGTGGCTGAGAGACATGCTTGCTTGCCTCCAGCCACGATATTCGATGTTCGATCCTGGTAAGAAAGAAAAAAAAAGCCAAGATTTAGAATACTGATTGCCGAGGTAGAAGAACCTTCAAGATTTGGACGATTGGAGCAAAAGAAGCTCTGAGGTTATTGATGTACATCTAAAACCTACTCTAAATTCAGGGGATGCCTATTATTGCATGTACGTATACAGCAGCTTTCATTCTCCCCCCACCAACATACATGCGCACAAACACCCCTATATATATATATATATATATATATCTCAGATTACAGCAAGCCATTTGACTTTTAAGTTGGTTGGTTTGTTGTTTGATTGGTTGGTTGTTGGGTTTTATGGCATATCAAGCTTCGTGGGTTATTTTATGTTAAATCCTGCCTATATAATAATATATTAAATGTGTATAATTTGTAAATGATATTGTTTGTAGGCATATTTTTAAATAATCCATATTTCATTAATTTGAACACACTTAAATGGTTTTAGTTATTGTTATTAAACATGAGCTATTCTATTTAACAAGTATTCCTTTCTAATCTAATAATAGTCATTTGCTCTTACAAAATCAAATAGTTTCAAGTATTGCTATCAAACAATAATAATCTATTTGCACACAGTTAAATGCTTTCAGATTTTTCTGTTTAATATAGTTTAGTATAGTTTAGTTGGTTTTGTAAATATTTATGGTTTCCCAACACATTTTGTAGATAATATTTTTAAACGACCCTGAGGTCATTCTAAATGGTTTCACTTTTTATTATCAAATACGAATGATTCTATAAAATTATAAATCATATATTAGCACACAGTTTAATGTTTTCAAGTTTTGCTATCAGTCACTAAGAATTCAAACATCAGTCATTTGTTTACACCGGGTTGAATCATCAAACACTTCTATTTCAAACAGATCATTTTAGTATAAGTACACAGTTTAAATGCCAAGTAATTCTATTTGACCCATTGATAGGACCCTTTCATGTGTTACCACTCTATATCAGAGTAAACTTGGGAGCAATGGCAATGAAGGGGTGCTCCGCATTTCCCAAAGTTCTAGTATTACAGGTGCCTTACCATCAGATTGTTTAGTGTGATATCAAGGGCACTAGTTAGGGTGACGAGTTTTACACCTCTGCAGAGTTGGAGTCGGCGAATTCTGAAGCCACGGCCGACTGGGCCACATCTTTGCTTGGTGTATGTTGACATCACTTTTAGTTTAATCTAACAAGTATGCCTGACTAATTTTATACAAATCATATGTTTGAACCCAGTAAAACGTTTTAAGGTATTGCTTTTTAACACTTTTAAGCTAGAAAAATCTCTAAAAAGCTAGGAGTTAACATACACGGGTTTTTATATAATACTTTACCGCAAAGTAAACAGTACTCCAAACAATTGCAATACATCTTTTACCGTAACTTAAACCGACACTCATTTATATTTCTCACTTAAACCAATGTTTCGTGGACATTCTTTACCTATAAACACAGAGATTAAGAAAAAATAAAACAACTGTAACCCTAATTAATTATCATATTGACTAATTATTTATCACATATTAGTAATTATCATATTAACATATTAGTTTATAATTTATTATCATATTACCACACGTTTTTTCCAAGAGCTGAGGCATTGACGGTAAACACGAATCAGAACTAGCCTAGTTGACTGAGGCTGTAGAATACACCGACAGCATCTCTGCAAAGGGGTAATAACTCCTACCACCGAAAGTTTATCCTGGATATAACACTAAAACACCAAATGGTGGGGCTCCGGTAATGCAAGAGCTTTGAGGAATGCGAAGTACCTCTTCATAGTCATCATTTCTGGTCCCCTCTGGCCCGGAGTGGAAGCACCTGATAAAGTCATATCTATGGGCCAACTAGAAATGTTTACATTAAAACTGAGTGCAAATAAATGACTTATGCTAAATAAACATGCTTGAGATAGAACTTTTTGATCATTTAACTCTATGCAAACAAATGACTGATGTTTAATTGAATTGTTAGACATATACACAGCAATAATTGGAACCATATAACTTTTGACGTAGACTAAATTGAATTGTTAGAAATGGAACTTTTTGATCATTTAACTCTGTGTATCTACGAAGTTTATTTACAAGCATATTTAATATATTTGTAAAAACAGGATTTGGCATTAAATAACCGACAATGGTTCATATGCCATAGAACTCAACCAAATAACCGACCAAACAAACAAAAAACTAACCGGAACATCACAGTATCAAGTTGACCAGTCAGATAGGTACAGTATGTTATTCATCTGAGCCATTTCAAGATAGCGTTATAGATTATAAATTTATATGAATGCACGTTCTAATGTGCTTTGATATACATTTAGGTGGACTGGGTAGGTTTTGGTCAACCAGTAATCTACTATGGGTACTGGGGTCACCCTATAAAATTTATAATAGATTCACACATTTATGTAAATACACACATGGATCAATACAACCACACACACACACACACACACACACACACACACATATATATATATATATGCATATATATATATATATATACATGTATATATACACATATACACACAAACATATATATATATACACATAAACATAAGTATATATACTCAATTATATAGACAGGCACCCTTATATATACACATTTACGGACATGCACGCTCATATGTATACTCACATACATGCACACACACACACACATATATATATATATACAACATACAGGCACACACACACGCACATATATATATATGTATAATATAACATGCATATATATATATATATATATATAATAATAATAATACCCGTTCATTACCCCATTGGCTCTGAAGATCAGGATTCAATCCCAGGTCTAGTCATACCACTAACTCAAAAATGGTACTTGATTGCTCCTTGCTTAACACTTAGCATTATAAGGTACAGATCAAGGGTAAGAGGATCAGTTCAGAGAAAGGGGTAGCACCCTTCTCTACACCTATATGCTGTAGCTATAGAAAAGCTAGTTTTCCGCTCACCCTCCATTACGATCAACCAAATTACCTACATATACATACACACACACACACATATATATATATACCCACACACATATGCAGATAAAAATATATAGACGGTGGATGTAGCCTATTGATAATTGACAAATAAAATTGAATAAATAAATTGAGGAAAGGTCGAATCCTGTATAAGGCTTTTTGTATCTCCTTGCGCATGAATGCCCTTGGATAAATCATTTACGTACCTCTATAATTAGAAAGAGTTGACTAGATTGATAGGGAAATAGTTGATTAGTATTGATAAAGAAATATACTTATAAAAAAGAAAGATTTAGAATTCAAAACATGAATACTGTCTGTAGAATTTATTACTCACTCTACCCAATTTTTCTGTTTTTAGGTGACCGGGTGTCTAAATAAGTCCGTACAAGTGTTAACAAGTCACCTGAGAACGTAAGCCAGATTTTCGCATTTGAATGTTTGGGTACTTAATGTACTTAAATCTGAAAATTTATAAGTTTATAAGAATGTTGTAAATTACTGGCTCATTGGCCTTGTGGGTAGAGTGTTCGCCAATGGTCTGGGAGACCTGGGTTCAATCCCAAGGAATTTAAAAATGGTACTTGATACCTCCTTGCTTAACACTCAGCAATATAAGGTACCTATCAAGGGTAAAGTGGAGCAATCCAGGGAAAGGAGTAATGCCCACTCCTACACCTCAGTATAGTAGCTATTTGAAAGGGAGCCTTCTGGTCACCCTCGACTACATTCGCCAACTTTACTTACTACAATATGAAAAAACTGTAATATAGCTGATATGCTTCTGCTTAAAAAAGCCCTATTCACTTGTTTATATATATAGTTATAGTAAAAAACAACGTATAGCCAATCAGCATACAAGCCAAACTCTAAACGTTGCCTACAATCATATATATATGTATATATGTGTGTGTGGGGAGGTGTTTGCACATACATATACATATAAATAGACATTCATATATACATAGACATGAAAAATCTATCTATACACATGTATACATATGTATTAAGGGAGTTAGCCGACCGTAGTTTAGAGGGACCCAATGGCTCCGTTTAAAATAGCTCCTACACGTAATTGTAGAGGGCAGTGCTACCCCTTTCCTTAATTAGTCCACTAACCCTTGATCCCTTCCTCATAATACTGAGTGTTAAGCTGTATATATATATATTGTGCGTTTATGATTTGTAAGCGAATGTTTTCGTAACCATATTTCTAAACGAATGGTAAGACCTCATTTTTTTGTTCAGAGCTAAATGATTTTAAGTATTGCTATGAAGCACAAATTATTATTTTGATATTGATCATTCGTTTGCACAGGTAAATAGTTACAAGTATTGTTATTTTATATTAATAATTCTATTCATCAAGTATTTTCATCTAATAAAGACAATTTTCACTCAGATGTAGAGTTTCAAATAACTAAGATTAATCCTCAGGAAATGATCGAACAGATGTATTCTGTCCATATATGGAACCTTAACAGGTACTACCACTCTGAATACTCGTGGATATGGGAGTAATGGCAATGAAAAGAGTACTCCGCCGACCACATAGCTCCAAAACCTAGTTGTGTGAGGCTTTAGAATACACTGACTGCATCACTGCAGAGGAGTATGAGCACTCTCAACGTGTGTCTTCGATATCACACAAAACAGTCTCATTTTGAGACTCCTGTAATGCTGGTTGGCTTTGTTGGTTTCTTTGTTTAATGGCACATCAACCTTTGTAGGCTATTTAATGCCAAAGCCATTCTCTTAGAAGAACAGTGGTGGTATTATTTAACGCATAGCTAGGAGGATAAGGGAGTTCATACCTTTCCCAAGGGTGTTTGCCCGAAAGTGAACGTAATAGTGTGAAGGAGTACGAACTCCCTTACTACGATTCCGCAGTCCATCTCCTGTAATGCTGGAACTTTGAGGAATGCAGAGTAACTATTCATTATCATTGCTTTTAGGACCCGTCAAATGTGGAGCGGTAGCACCTGATATGGTCCTACCTATGGGCCAAATAAAACAGTTTAATATTTAAACTGTATGCAAAGTGATGACTCGGAACCATTTAAGTTTGTTGACATGCTAAACTGAATTGTTTGGAATTTTTTATCATTTATGTATTTGTAAACAACTGAATAGTTTTATTTCAATTGTCAGTGATACATAGCAATGCTTAGAACCATTTAACTGAGTGCAAAGGAACCAGTTATGTTGAAAATAATAATTAGTGTTAAATAGCAATACCTGTGCCCACATCACAGTGGGCAAAGAAATTAAAGATATCAAAAAGAATCATTAGTGTTGTACCATAGCCATGATATGGCTATGTGTGAAACGTACATCGAATGTCCATAAAGATAGAACATAGGAATCTCGAAATTCGTAAAACACGTAACGACTTCTCAGTTCAGGTACGAAACTTTTTATTACCTTTGAGTTTAAAGGTTCTTCGACATAAGGAGAGAGATGCACATTCTTTCTATTCTGACTTTTCCATCTGCCCCTGCATCTCGTGCGAAACCTGCCCAAGGCCTCCGCGAGCAAACGAAAGTCAACCCTTCTCGTTCGGTGTCCAGTTCTCAACTCAACTAACTTTCTTCAAAATTCCACAGATCCTCCGCGCGCTTCCGGTGCGTGACGTCATTTGCACTTGCTAGCCTCGTTTCCCATTTGGGCTATTGTGACATTTCTTAGTGACACGTTCGCTCTGCCCGCGATCGTGCGTGAACACCTACGTTAATGTTGCACCGAAGTAACCCATGCACTGAGCCGAAAGGTTCTCAGCCTAACTAAACTCAAAGGCATAAAACGAAATCCCTCGGCCATTATATTACAGTGTTAGATAATAATAATTGAAACAATTGAAATGATTAATAGTATTATTTGAATTGGATAGAACTATTTGTAGCCATTTAACTATGGGCCAAAAAGATGAGCTCTGGCTCGTTTAAATATGTTATCAACAAAATGTGTGTACAGATCATTTTTATTTAATATAATTGTATAAATAGGATTTGGCATTAAATAACCAACAATAGTTGACATACCATGAAACCAAACCAAACCCTTAGATCCAGGACTGAAATATCTCCATCACATACAGTTCAGGTGCAATTGGGGTAATCTTAGATCCAGTCGAGAGAGTTGTTGATGTTATTTAGAATCTATTTAAATGCCAGTCGTGTGTTTATTCAAACATTCTCTCTCACGAACATTTGTGTGCGTTTACGAGAATGTGTCGGTGCATGTATTAACCCCGTACGGATAGCACGTGACCCATGGTCAATTTTAAGTGGAGTTTAACAGGTTTGAATTCAGAGTTTTCATTCTCCTAGACTGATTGTCTTACCAAGGCGAAAGAACCCTGTCTTCTCTTCTAGTTACCCATCATTTGAGAGAGAATAACTGGATTCATACCTTTCCTAAGTATATAAGTGCTATGTGAAATGCTGATAGACCTGTCGTGAATTTTAACTCGTGTCACCATGTCTACGACAATAACTATTTTATAGCGTCACATCCGAGGTGTGCTCATGTATATCCAACATTCCAATAGACGAAAAACGATAGAATCTATATTTTGATATATTTATCTATATTATTTTGTATAAGTATAGTTTTTTCTTTACTCATAGTTAAATGTCAAAAGGGTTCTATTTCAAACAATTCAGTTTAGCATAGTTACTGAGTCTAAACACACAGTTAAATGTAAAAACAGTTAATTTCAAACAATTCAGTTTAGCGTTATTACGGTTAAGTTCAATTTGACCCATAGATAGAACACTATCAGGTGCTTCCTCTCCGGACCAGAGTGGACCTGGCAGCGATAGCAATAAAAGGTACTTCGTATTCCCCAAAGCTCCAGCATTAGTAAGCTTTACCATAAGATTGTTTCGTGTAATATTCAGGAGACTCGATGAAGAACTCTTACCCCTCAGCAGAAATGCAGTCTATGTTTTCTGCAGCCTGAGCCGACTGGACCAAAGAACATTTTATCCTTATCAAACGTTGCTAAATTTCTGTAGGGATACAGTTAGTGCATTTCATATCCAGGACACTTTTTAGGGGAATCTTACCCCTCTGCCGAGATGCTTTCAGCTCCAAATGACTGGGCCAAATTATCTTGGATAATTTTTATGATAATTTCTTCTAGATTCAGTTAAGAACAAGCAGAGAAAACGCCCCAAATTTCTTAATTTTTTTTCCTGTTTTAAGACATTCTATTTTTAATATTGGTAAGTATATAAATAAACCTCGATGCACAATGTCTTTCTTTTAATTGTTTCTCTTTGTTGTCTTGTCAGTGAGGTTAAGAATTCACTGGTTGCATCCCATGCAGATGAGTAAAACTTACCCCGAAAAACAATTTTTCTGGACATGAAGCTTAACTGCGTATAATGAAGAGTCTCCAGTTTGAAGTTTGGAGAAATGTTAAGTACCTCGACATTGCCATTACTCCCAGTGCAACTGTGACCTGGAGTAATATTACCTATGGGTTAAATATATCTGTTTAAAAAGTATTTGTATTTGATAGGACTGTGTGACTAATAAAATTTAAGAAATATTTCCATAAAAAATGAAAAAAAAACATTACAATGAACGTGACTCCTTAAGCTCAAGACATAGAATACCCCAATACATTGTAACATGCCATTAAAATCAATCAATTAATCAATTGGTTACTTTTCGTGTTTACTCATCCTATATCCGAGCGATACATGTTTTGATTTCTTCATATGGAAGCAATTTATCGATGAATATCGTCATATATTTGTTCTGAATCTCTCTTAAATTGTTGAGAAATAAAACAAATCTAAAAAAGAAAAAGAAATATCCTTCCGAAATTTAACTGTAAAATTCTCTTTTTTATTGAAAGTCGGCGAGACACGTCTTTTAGGCTTCTATCGTTATTTCCTTCTAATCATCCTTTCATTTTATTTCATGCCCCCTGGCCTTTCTTTCTCTCACACTTTTCCCGTTTTTCATTAAAACATTCTGCATCATTTACCAATTTTGTCCGAAATGGTCAGTCTCATTTATAAGTTTTCTTCAATGTTAATGACAAAGCTTGTAGAAAGAGAAGGAGAAAAAGAAGCAAAAGTAAGAGATAGACCGAAAGAGAATTAAAGCACCCTAGATTATCTCCCTTCGGCAAGGCGCATTGCGAGTTACTGGAATAGTGTCCGAAATCGTTCTTTGACCAACAATCTTTAGCTGACTACTTCACACGCCCATCTTTCAAATGCACCCCCAGGAATTTTCTGGTCTTTGATTTGGCCAAAGTGTGTGGTCAAATTCTAAACTGGATCGAAGAAGTTAGAGGCTAATACGTTGAAAATTGCCAAAGATCACTTAATGTGTCAGTTTTGGAAAAAGGAGAAAAGCCTTTTAACATCGAAGGTTTCTTTGCAGTCATTTGAGAAGACAGAAGGAAAAGGTTTGCCTTAATTAGAGACTTGCTGTAACGGTTGTGAGGGAATCTCGTTCAAGTTTGAGTCGGTTGGACGCTTTCTTTTCTCTTTGCCTCGGGCTACCTTTGCTGAGACATAAGTGGCCAAAGATAGGGTGTGATATTAAGAAATAAAGAAAGAGTCAACGTGTGAGCTAAAGAAAGAAAGAAAGGAAAAGAACAAGAATTACGTAACATATTTCAAAATGCATCTTTAACTTGAGGGTTTCTTGCAGATTTCAATTAATGAGTCGTTATGTTGAAAATTACAGAATTTACGGCAGAGAAAAGAAAAAAGGAAGGATATAGAGAAAGGAGGAAGAAAATGGTAGCGATGGAAATTTGAAGGAACATTAGAATAAAGAAATATAAGGTTGAATGAAGTTTTCAAGGAAAAAGAATGGACAAAGATTTACAAAAACTAAGCTGAAAATAAATAAATAAATAAATGAATAAATAAATAAAACCAGATAGCAATCAATGTACTAGGAGGCTCTGAAAAATGTTGGTTTATCCATTAGGGAAATACCTTTTAACATTATTGGATTATTCTTTTGAACTGTGAAATACACTATTGAGAAGATGTTTTAAATGGATATAGATTATCAACTCGTTGGTCAAGATCAGAATAGTAATGAAATGAAAATGAAAAAAGAGGAAAGAATGAATAGGTTGAGAAAGAATCGAATAAAAGAGAAGCAAAATGATTAATTGAAGAATTGAATAAAATACATATCGATTTGAAAATGATGAATAAAGACTTAAGGGATAAAAGAAGAAAAAAGAGTAGAATAAAGACATAGTGACAGAAAAGCAGAAAGAATATTAAAAAAAAAATGAAAATGTAGAATAATAAAAAAAGGAGGAAAGGATAAAAAAGAATAAGTCATTAAGGAAAACAAGAAGAAAATATATAGGGCCTATAATTCTGGTGAACAATGTATAATAATTATTTAAACCCAAATGGTTTCGGCCTTCAGGCATAATCAGAAATTGTTTATTTCATGTTTACACGATGAAACTGACAGGCGTATAGATGCCACAGGATTGGCTTCACATGTGAATGAAACTTACAGTTTAAAACTTACCGATTTAAACTTTCAATTTAAATGTGTTTATAGATAGTTTCCAGTGGTGTTTGTTTTCTTCTAGAATCTGTCGTTAAGCAGGAAAATCAGGATTTAAAAAGTAATGAATTACATGTAATTTCTAACTTTGTAATAAGTATTTGACAGTGAGAACTTTTGTTTATTTGTTTAGTGGAATAGTGTCCAGAATCACACACACACACACACACACACACACACACACACACACACACACACACACACACACACACACACATAAATGCAGAACAAAAAGGTGAAAAGTAAAAGAAAGGTGACCTTTTGGAGCAAAATACACAGAAGATTGAAAGAGAGAGGGAAGAAAAGGATGAAAATTTGTAGAAGAAGCAATGAAAACACCAAGAAGAAGAAGAAGAAGAAGAAGAAGAAGAAGAAATTGGAGGGAAAAGAGAGGAATGACCAAAATAAGAAACAGGAAGCAAATAAAAATCTAAAGAAGAATAGTCATGGTTTTTGAATTCGATTTGCACTAAGAGCCCCAAATTTCTTGCCTTCAACTCAGCTAAGTTAAGCTTTGGAGCATAGAGGTTAACAAAATATTTTTGGCCCAAAATTTGTCCTTCAAAATCCGAGCCATCCAAGGGTTTATCCGATATACAAATATAGTTTCACAAAGATGAACAGGAGTAAAATGACAGAGCATTGGTATATATATATATATATATATATATATATATATATATATATATATATTGATGTGTGTGTGTGTGTGTGTGTGTGTGTGTGTGTGTGTGTGTGCTTTGTAAGTTTATAAATAAATAGTGTTCAATATCGGTGGGAGGGCACATGTAGATCTTTGTTAGAATTGCGTCGACACATAATGACACTTGGTGGATGTCAGTTTCTCACCAATGTGATCACTTGAACAAGAAAAAAAACCTGGGTCTGATCATTGGATCGGAGAGAAGTTGCTTGTCACCAAACCATACTGTATTTACACTATTCCAACTTTGATTACATTCGCTCTATAACCGATATTATTTATTTATATATACAGCAAACATTATATATATTGAATTCAAAGGCTTTCTTCTCTTAGTTGATTGAGTTAGCAAAGCTAACGACCTCTGTCTGTCCCACTGTTTACGATTAGCTGAGAGGAGAGCAGATTATTTCATGCCTTCCCAAAGGCATTAACGTGAAGATAAACGCAAACTTCCTTGTTACGGATAAGAAATAACCATTTTCACACACACACACACACACACACACACACACACCCACACACACACACACACACACACACCCACCCACACACACACACACACACACACACAGAGGATGAAACGTGAGGTGGAAATGCTTATTTGGAAAATCAAATGAATGAATGCTGTGAATGTTTGCATTGAAGAGAAATTTCGAAGGATAATTGAGGTAAACTTTTGAAGGACAATGCCAGAAGATACATCGAAAACAAAAAGAAAATATGTAAAAAGGCTTATAAAATAAATTTAAAATGAACGAAGGAAATATGCGAACAGTTATATAGATTAAGAAGAAAGAAGGAATAAAAAGAAAGATGGCGGCTGATACTGAGGTCAACCAGAAATGAAAAATCATCAGAACGGAAAAATCGAAAGGAGTAAAATGGATGATGCGAACGAAAGGGGAAAATAACGGAAATAAGGAAGAAAATTGATGAAAGCTGAAAGAATGAAAAAAAAAATGATTGTAAAAAATAAAATCCGTAGAGGATAAAATCGACAAAATGAAGGGGAAACGTTGTTTAAATAATGTAAAACAGTGGGAGAAAATAAGTTATAAAAAATAAAATTAGAGCAATAATAGGTAATAGGAGAGATAAACAGAAAGAAACGGCACGGAAAGAAAAAAAGAAAAAAAGAATAAAAGAAAGAAACAAAGAAAGATGTCGATACGGAATATAGAATATAGCAAGAAGGGAGGGAAAGATATTGAAAAAAAAGAAAATATAATCCTAAAGCAGAAAAACGTAGATTATAAGTGAATGTAAAAATGGTGTTAGCTGCATATGACACAACGCCAAAGACACTATAAGAAAATATAGTGAAGAGGAAATAACTACATCGGGTATATCTTTCAGAATGAAAATTTTAAAGTAAAGTGGATTCATACGAATAAAAAATATAAGATCCCGAAAAGTTAAAGAAAGCAGAGAGAGAGGGTGGGAGAGAGTGGGAGAGGGAAAGCCCAGAAGGCAAGGGAGAAAGAAAAGAAAAGAAAAGGAAAGAAAATAGATAGATAGATAGATAGATAGATAGATAGGGAAAAATTAGAGAAGCAGAGGGATGAAGCAGAAAGAGCGTGTGAGAGAGAGAGAGAGAGAGAGAGAGAGGGAGAGAGAGATGGAGGGAGAAAACAAAAGAGAGAGAGAAAGAAAGAAACAGTGAAAATGATAGGGTTGGAGTGAGGAAGCAGGGAGAGATAAAGAGAGAGATAAAGAGAGAGAGAGAGAGAAAGAAATAGAAAAATACAAATAGATAGATACATAGAGAGAGTGAGAGGGGGGATACGACAGAGGATGATTAATTAAAAAACGATAAAGTGAGAAATATGGAACAAATCAGCATAAAAAGAAGGAAGAAAATTTTTTTAAAAAATGAAAAGGGAGAAAGAGGGAAGAAAAGATGGAATGAAAGAAAGAAGGAACGAAGGAAGAAGGACTAAAAAAGGGATAATGGAAGAAAGGTAGGAAAAAAGTTTTAAAAAAAAAGGATAATACGGACGAAAGAAAAGAAGGGGAGTGTAAATTAAGACAGGAAATAAAGGAAAAATAAAGGGAAGAAGGAAAGAGAAAGGAATGGAGGAAAGACTGAGAAAGAAAGAAAGAAAGAAAGAAAGAAAGAAAGAAAGAAAATTAAGGCCAAAATTAATGAATAAATAAAGGGAAGAAGGTAAGACAAAAGGACAGAGGAAAGGCCGGGAAAAGAAAGAAAGAAAAAAGAAAGAAAGAAAGAAAGAAAGAAAATGAGGACAGAAAATCAATGATCAAATAAAGGGGAGAAGGAAAAAGAAAAGGATAGTGGAAAGGCCGGGAAAAGAAAGAAAGAAAAAAAGAAAGAAAGAAAGAAAGACAAACAGAAAATAAATGATCACATGTAACGAATGAAAGATAGGAGGAAATAAACAAAAACGGATGAAAAATGAAGAAATTAAGGTAAGAAAAAATAAAGGAAAAAATGAAGAAATAATTAAATAAATTGATAAAAGAACAAGAAAGAAAAGAAAGTACTAAAGAAGTATGACAAACAGGAAAAAAAATAAAACGAAGAAAAATGAAAGTAAGAATAAAGAAAGACAAAAAAAACTAAAGAAAATGGGAAGTGAAATTAAGAAGCGAAGAAAAGAACGTCTTTTGCAAAGTCGTCCTGAAATTTTTAAGAAAAAAAGAAAAACGAGAAAGAACGTGCTTCAGAGAAAAATAGAAGAACCGGTAGCAGGAGAAAGTAAAAAAAGAAAGAGAGAACAGGTATTTAATACGTCCATTGTTTTATGGGTAAAGATCGAAAGTCGAATATCTTCTGGCCTGGGGCAACACTTGCTGGCATGCAATACACATGCAGCTACGCACACCTGACATTCGATGGTGAAATGGAAGGAGGAAGAAGAAGATAGAAGAATAAGGGCAGTGATAGGCGGTCTCCCACTCGACGCGCGCTTTTCAATTAAAAGGGAATGTGACGAGAGGGTAGGGGCAAGGTCAGCGTAATTACAGTGGTGGTTATAAATGAGAAATGGCGGCGGCTACCATCGCCAGCGGATAACACCAATGATAATGATGATGATAATGATGATCATAATGATTACAGTTATTGGGGGTGAAAGGTAGGAGTAGAGAGTTGAACAGATCAATAAAGAAAGAAAGAAAGAAAGAAAGAAAGAAAGAACAGGTTAGGAAAAATATGTGGACGCTTAGGTAAAAAAAAAAAAAAAATAATTAGAAAAGCGAAAAGAAAAGATAAACAAAACGTTGGCAAAAATAAGAATGACAATAAATAGAAGATATTAAATGAAATACAGAAGATGGTTCTGTGGAAAAAAGTTATTCTTTAAGGAAAGACAAACGGAAGAAACATGAAAAATAAAAGAAGAGACATCTTGTAAAGAAGAAAGTTATTTCGTTAATAAATTGAGGTATGAGTTGAAAAAGGAAATGATAAAAAAAATAAAAAAAAAATAAAAAAAAACGAAAATTTTCCTAGTAAGTATTAATGTCATACCACATAGATTAGCTTTAAAAGATAATTGTCCGCTTTTTCAGTATCATTCATCATTTCAGCTCCGCTGAAAATTTCATAATCTGGAAATTAAACAAAAGGCACACGAATATTCACAGACACAGACACACACACACATACTTTATATATATATATATATATATATATATATATATATATGTGTGTGGGGGTAATAAGTAAATTAGATGTTCGAATGTGAAGTGTCTCCTTTATTTTGGTCCGCTAATTTATATCTGCTTTTATGCACGCATTTATATATATATATATATATATATTATCGGTCATTTTATCGGTCAGGTCTGATTTCCAAAATGAAACCCAGTTTCTTCCTAGCAGCGGTCGTGTCGATACTGCTGTATGGATGCACCACTTGAATGCTAACAAAACGGCAGGAGAAGAAGCTAGACGGCAACTACACAAGAATGTTGCGAGCAATATTAAACAAGTCCTGGCGGCAACATCCCACAAAGCACCAACTATACGGCCACCTGCCTCTCATCACGAAAACTATCCAAGTTAGACGAGCCAGGCACGCAGGAGGAGCAGGGACGAGCTCATAAGTGGTGTACCCCTATTGACACCCACACATGGACGAGGTAAAGCGTCACGACCAGCTGGAACATACATACAGCAGCTATGTGAGGATACGAGATGTAGCCCTGAAGACCTGCCGGAGGCGATGAACGATATGGAAAAGTGGCGAGAGAGGGTCAGGGATATCCGTGCTAGAGGCACGACATGATGATATATATATATACATATATATATATATATATATATATATATATATATATATACTCTTGCGCGCACACACATATATATATATATATGTATATATATGTATATTTTATGAATAAAACAAATGAAAAATACATTTAAAAGTACTCGTTGATAAAATGGCAAACCAGTTTTAAAACTTCAAATATTTAAATTATTAAGTCTTATCCGTTACTTGAACTTTAATGTGGAGCCGAATATTGTCAGACGGAAATATGAAAAAGATTGACTCACAAACCGTATTCATGGCCTGAGGTATTTTTCACGAGACACACATAAAAAAAATCGATAATAATCATTGATTATTACCATCAGATCCATCTAAATATTTACAACCATACAAGTATGTTCAGCTCATATGACAATAATTCATATATTATCATCCTTATCATCATCAAATCGTGCTGCTAGCATGGGTTTCCCAGACTTTCTCTCGCCATTCTTCCCTATCATCCATTGCTCCCGGCAGGTCATCGATGGTACATCCTGTATCTGTAAAGGCGGTTGTAAGTAGATTTTTATTGGTTGGTCAACACTGACGCATCCATGTAAAACGATTCATTAGAGAACGTCACTTATGAGTTTGTTCTTGCTTCTCGAGGAGTGTCCCGCGAGTCTTGTTCGTCTTATTGTTGTACTCCCTACATAATGGACTCGTCCTCCTCCATAAATACACGGCAACGGAGCGTAAGAGAAGTTGACTAGACACACGTGGGTTGATTTCAATCAACTGTTTCCTGTAGATGGGTCACACTTCGACCGGCCGTGGTGTCAACGACACGGATCTGGTCGGGTGTGTATCCTCTCTAGACTAATTACCTCAAGCCTCAGTGGACCGTCCCCCCAGACTTTAATCCGCCTCGGAGGGGTTAGGTTTATTGCCTGGAACCTGAGGCGCCCCTTCTTAGCCAAATGCAGACGGAGCCCGAGACATTTTTGGGAATACCGGGCGCGTCTGGGCTACGGCCCTGCACCTGGACCCACCTTAAAAAGGCCTTGAGCCACACTTGCCCGGCTGGTGGGACGCCGATAAATACCATTGACTAGACACACGTGACACAGCCACGTGTGATACCACTTACGTATTAGACGGATAGTCGCTTCCTCACTGGATTTTCAGTTTCCTATTAACTAACTACTGTTTAACCAGGTTCACTTGTATCTTGTTTCTGTTACTTGGATATATGTTTTTCTATCAACCTTTTTGTGTTCCCCGTGTTTTTTTTTTTTTTTTTGTCAGCATCACAACACTTATTTGGATGGGTTTAGAGATAGGATGTAAGAGCCCGTACAGCTGTTATTTCGTAGGGTATTGCTTCCAGGATTTGTTTAATATAAAAGTGTACAAAAACTCTGAAACGACAACTTCATAAAAATGTAAGTATAAAATAAACGATTTTTATTTGCCTCAAGGCATAAAATAACCATTCTTATTCATACTTGTTACTAAAATCCCTCAATCAAATACTCCGCCACCGACTGCTTCTCTGTAGAGGGGTAAGACCCTCAAAGAGTGTCCTAGCTATGACACTAAACAATCTGATGATGATGTTCCAGTGATGCCGGAGCTTTGAGGAATGCGGAGTATCCCTTTATTGCTATTGCTCCCCGGTCCACTAACGGCATACATATGCTAAACCGAATTGTTTGACTTAACTGAATGGCTTGAAATAGAAATGTTCTTGACAATTAAACCGTATTTACTTTTTAACTGTGTGCTTATGCTAAACTGAATTATTTTGAATGGAACTGTTTTTTGACATTGAAACTGTAATTGCACTAGAGTGATTTATTTAATATAGAACTGTTTTGCAATTTAACTGTGTGTAAACGAAATCTGTACTTTTGCTAAAATGAATTAGCTGAATTAGAACTGTTTGTCAAAAGTGAATAGCTTGAAATAGAAGTGTTTTTCACAATTAAACTGTACTTACATTTAAACTACGTGCTTATGCTAAATGGAATAGTATGAAATTGGACTGTTCCCGACATTGAAACTGTACATACACTAAACTAAATTGTTTGATATAGAACTGTTTTGACATTTAACTGTGTAAAAAAAATCTGTACTTATACTAAACTTAATTAGCTAAATTAAAACTGTTTGATGTAGCTGAATAGGTTGAAATAGAAATGTTTTTGACAATTGTACGGTGTACTCATGCTAAACTGAATTGTTTGAAATAGAACTGATTATTTGCATAAAAATGGATTTGGCCTTAATATAACCTACGAATGTTGTAGGCCGTAAAACCCAAACAATCAAACCAAACTTTACAGCATTTTTGAATATAGAGTCACTTTTGACTGTTTATATTTCTGTGTGTGTGTGTGTGTGCGCGCGCGCGCGCGCTCGCACGTACATACATGTATATGTGTGTTGGAACCCAGGTTGCCCAACGACTTGCGTGTAGCAGAGGCAGGAAAATGAACTCATGCCTTTTCTAAGGACATCGGTGCAAAATGAAACACAAATAAACCTCACCTAAGATTTGAACATGGGTGGCCACTTGTATTTAATACGACGATAACTATTACACTATCCACACCTGCTGACTCTATTGCTGTAGCTATGAAGGAAATTAAAAGAAAAAAATAACAATATTTTGAATTAATGTCACCTGAGTTTTCTCGGCGGAAAGGGGCACAGAAAAGTCGATGCAACGTCAAGTTTATTCTGACTAGAAATGTTTTGTTTTGTTTTTTAATTTGTGTAGGTTTCTTCCGTTACGCTTACGCTTTTGCAAACCAAACAATAAATCAAGAATACAATACTGACATTATTCGCTTGATGATAGATGCAGAATGACTGCAGTTGCGGGCAAGCGCAGGAAAAACAATGACCTTCCTTTACATCACTTCAAGTACAGCTTTTTATCGTTTCATACAAATATGATTACCCTTATATATACCTATTTTCGTCTCTGCGACTTTTGGCTTTTTCGAAAGCATCTGTGGATAGGGTGAAGATTTCAGAACGTGGACAAGATTACGTGAACGCTACAAAACAACTGAAAATGATAGTGAACTTATTGAATATTGGATTTATGAAGTGAAAAGATAAAAAGGCAGGCCTGCCAAGTAGAGTAATTTGCAATGGGATCATGCACCATCGGTCTTTGGAGGCTATTTTACTGTTAATGTCGAATGCTTGATACATTTCAGGAAGAACTCTTATTCAGACACAAACACATACACACACACACACACACACGCATAGAAACAGAGACAGAGACAAAGGGATTACAAGCGACCTTTTCTTATGACCCGTGCAAAGAGTGAAAAAAAATTAAAGATCCTCTCTCTGGTGTAACTTATTAGATTAACCCATGTTGAATTTTCATAATTGACATGCTTCTCCCCAACACATCCTTATGAGGAAAAAATCTATGGAATATCGAATAATCTATGGAATATTCATTAGAGAGGAATGCCTACGTAAAAGAGAAGAAGACTTATTGAAAGAAGATGAAAAGAAAATACGCAGATGGAAAATGGTAGGATATTAAGATTGAGAAAGAGAGAGGGAGAGAGAGAGAGAGAGAATTATGAAACGAAAAAATTTGTGCCGGAAATAAAAAAAATATGAATGCCACGAAGAAGAAGAAAGATGTTAACGATGATGATGATTCTGATAGTGGGAATTTAAGGTAAATCTAAAATAGAAAAAGTAGTAATTTACTAAATATTTTGTTTAAATGTGGCACAACACCATTTGAATTAGGCACCCAACAAGGCTTGAAGTCACTCGTAAAGGTGTAACATAGCCATACATGAATACGGATATCTGAAATGGACATAGAATGTTCATAACTCATATATAGATAACGTAAGAATCCCGAAACACGAAAACACTTATGATTTCTTAGTTCAGGTACGAAACATTTTATTACCTTTGAGTTAAAAGGTTTTTCGACATAACGAGGGAGCTACACAATCTTTCTATGCTGACTTTTTCATCTACCCCAAACCACGTGCGGCACCCGCCGCAAGGCCTCGGCGAGTTCCGAAAGTCAACCGCCTTCCTCGGACGCAGATGCTCAACTCAACTGACTTTTCTCAAATCCCCCAAATCCTCTGCATACGCTTCCGGTGCATGACGTCATTCACATGCCCTGGTCACATTTGCCATCTCTGAATGACACATCCTCTCCGTGAGCACGCGCGTGAACACCTGCCCTCATGTAGCACCTAACTAACCCATGCGCTAAGCGAAAGGTTCTCTGCCTAACTAAACCGAAAGGCAGGATATATAAAACGAAATCCCTCGGCCATTATATTACAAAAGTTTGCTAATCTAGCTTGCAAGTTATTAAACCTCGCAAGGTGCCCCATAAAAGGTAGAAGAAAATTGAAAAAAAGATATAATCAAGGGAAAATAACAACAACAACAACAATAATAATAATAACAGATCCCTTAATCCTGGACATAAGACAAAACTTTGGGATTATTACTCTTCCCCGCAACAAAAAAAGGTGAACATACTTTATAGCGGATTTTGCCGTTGTAGCAGACCAGCGAAAAGAAAGACAAGTATCCATAATACTAAGAAAGTTGTGAAACACGAGGATAACGGTGATACTAATTGTATTTGGCGCACTTGGAAAATCTCCAAATATATGAAAAGGAGACTGAAAGAGTCGGAAATCAGAGGACGAATCGAGATCATGCAGATTGCATCATTGTTGACATCGGCCAAAATACTAAGAAGAGTCATAGATATCTGAAAAAACATCTTGTTATTCAGAAAGTGAAAGGTCATCTGCTAGTGTTTTTGTGAAAAAAATTATGGGGAGTTTTATGATAACAATCATAATATGCAACATCCAGAATTCACCAAGGAAAATGAGGGATATAACATTTTTAGGTGTTTTGAGACACAAACAGATCACCGAATCTCGATCAGAAGAGTAGTCCTAGTTGATTCTATCAAAATAAAGAACTTTCTTTTTTTTTGCCAGATTTGGCTCTTGCTGCAGACGATAAAATGAAAATAAACAAAAAACGGAAAACAGATACTCGGATCTTGCCAGGAAGTTAAATAAACAACCTAGACCATAACGGCGGTGATTCTAATTATAATTGGAAAAAAGCCCGAGCGAATAGCTTTGGTTTCAGCGTTGTCAATGGCATATCAACCTTTGCAGGTAATTAAATGCAAAAGCCATGTGTGGAGAACAGAGCAGAGATACAACTCAAACCATAGTTGTGGGAATGAAGGTGTTTATATCTTTCCTAAAGTTATCAGTCCGAAAGTGAATGTGATAGCATGACAGGAGTTTGAACCCACTAACTTTGTTGCCGCAGTACAGCTCTTAAGCCATGAAACAACGAAGACACCCCTCGGAAGGAATGGGAAATCAGAGGAAGAATTGATACTATGCAAACTACAACCTTGTTAAATCATCTACAATACACACAAGAACCCTGAAACCTATTGTCACTCAGATTTACATGAGAAACCACTGGCTACAACAGATAAGAAAACTCGCTAAGAACAACAACCTAGATACAAATTATATTAATTTACTCCCCGGATAGATTGGTTGGTTGTTTGGGTTTTATGGCATATCGACCTTTGTAGGTTATTTAACGTCAAATCCATTTTATGTAAATAATCAGTTCTATTTCAAATAATTCAGTCTAGCACAAGTAGGCAGTTTAAATGTATGTACACTTTAATTGTGAAAAACATTTCTATTTCAAGCTATTCAATTTAGTCAAGCAGTTCTAATTCACTTCATTCAGTTTAGTATAAGTACAGATTTTTTACTTGCATCTTGCCAGTTAAATGTCAAACAGTTCTATATTAATCAACACAGTTTAGTGTAAGTACAGTTTCAAAATCAAAAACAGTTCTATTTCAAACCATTCATTTTTGCATAATCCCGCAGTCTAAATGTAAGTACAGTTTAATTGTCAAAAACATTTCTATTTCAAGCAATTCAGTTTAGTCAAACAATTCGGTTTAGCATAAGTATGCCGTTAGTTCTATTTAACCCATTGATAGGGCCCTATCAGCTGCTACCACTCTAGACAAGAGTGGACCTAGGAGCAATATCAATAAAGGGGTACTCCGCATTTCTCAAAGCCCCAGCATTACTGGAACCTCACTATCAGATTGTTTAGTGTTATATCCTGGACACTCGTTGAGAGGGCGGTGTCTTACTCCTCTTCAGAGGTGCAGTCAGGGTATTCTACAGCCCCCGCCAACTTGGTAAGCCAGGAGAGAGGAATTGAATATAGTATTGAAAAATATGCCGTGTTGATAATGAAAAGTGGGACAAAAAGAAACATCGGAAGGAATCATCATCATTATCATGTCGCACTGCTAGCACGGATCTCCCTTATCCAGTCTTGCCGTCCGTCTCTATCGTCCTTCGCTATAGAGAGGTTTTCCAAGCTACATCACGTATCGACACAGAGCTGTTCTAGATGGGTTCTAGCTGGTCGTCCAGCCTTTGCTCTGGTATTCACGGGAGTACATCACTTATGTCTCCGTCCTTACTTCACCGGCAGTGTCCCGCGTGCCTGCTTCTTCTAACTTAGATTGTTTCCGTGGCCGTAGAGGTGTTTTTTGTGGACTGTTGCTTCCAGGACATGTTCAACACAGCTTGCAGCATTCTTGTAATTGGTGTCAAGCTTTTCCTACGTACGTTTAGTTAGCGCCCATGGGGTGCATCCATATAGCAGTATCAACACGACCGCCGCTTGGTAAAAAACACGTTTTATTTTATTGGTAAGGTCTGACTTCTATATGACCGATAGTCTATCGATGGCTGTCCATGCTTTTGCTAGTCGCGTGTTGATGTCATTCTTGGTTGAAGAGATGCTGCTTCCAAGGTAGGTGAACTAGTATACTAGTTTCAAAGGACTACTCTTTAGTGTGGAGACATCACCTCTTTAATTAAAGCATATGTATTCTGACTTGTCTGCGTTGACATGGAGGCCAATGCTCGTTCCAGGTTATGTTGCAGGGATTTGGCTTGAGCGGATGTATTTTTTTGAAGCGCTATATCATCGGCGAAGTCTGCGTTCATAATAGTTTTTGCGGGGTATCTTCTGCTTTTTTCCCTTTGACAGCTTTAAACCGTTTACTTTCATTAATTATACAGATATTCTAAGCACGTAACATAGACAGATAATAAGCAGGTATGGAGCTGAAAGTCAGCTCACCAGTTTGAGACACAGACTACTTTGAAAGGAAAAGAACTGCCAAATTACGAAAAGAATCTGAACACTAAGAGAAAAAGAAGCAAATTAAGATGGAAAAAAGTAAGAAAAGAGCTCATCAGAAGAACAAGAAAACTTCGCGAAACCAAAATCAGCAGCAGAAAATCACACCAAAGAAACAAACACCAGGGCAACCCCACTTGTTTAATATTCTGGCTCATTTCAAAAAAAGACACGACAGCAACTCAGTCACTAAACAAAAGGACAAGGACATTGATGAGTAAGTGCAAGGCCTGTATTATGCACCCAAGAAATGACACAGAGGGACTGTATGTCTCAAGAAAAGGAGGAGGAAGACTTACTAGTATTGAGGTAAGTCAGAATACATCTCTACGTTCAAGGGCTCAAGATATACATTAAAAAAAGCAAACAATGACTAATTACAGCAGCCAGTGTAAGAAATGGTAAGATAATATAACACAGAAAAGCATAAAACTCTAGTAAAAAAGAAAAAAAAAACAACAAATTTATCGGTACTTCAAACGACAAATATTGAAGTAAATATTGATGATTTACAACTGCATAGTAAATGTAGTTTATGTGAAGACAGAGATAAAATAGTTAATCAAATAAGCAAAGTCATCCAAGTCGCACAAAATGATTACAATACTAAGAACGACGCTGGGTGAGGATATCACCAACTGGGAACGAAGAGGGGTGAGGAGAGTGGAATATTTGGGAATCAGAAGAAGAATCTAGAACTATTCAAACCACAACATCGTTAGTATCGGCTGGACTGCTCAGAAGAGTCTCAGAGACCTCAGGTGATTTGCTTTTCCACTGAAAGACAATCAGCTAACGCTGGTGTGAAAAACTCGCAAAGAGTATAAAGAAATAACAATAATAATAATAATAATAATGATGATGAAAAAAAAAGAAGAAGAAGAAGAAGAAGAAGAAGAAGAAGAAGAAGAAGAAGAAGAAGAAGAAGAAGAAGAAATATTAATAGCAACAATTTCAAAGAGCATAATAACAGCAACACCGTGCATAAAGTTATAGAATGTGGAAGATTACAAAAAAGTAGGAAAGAAACAGAGCGAGGATAAAAAGGAATAAAACTAAATAAATAAAATTGGATAAAAGAGAAATGAAAAATGTTAGAGATTAAGAGAGAAAAAAATTGCAGGAAAAAAAGTAAAGGAAAACAAGATAATGTTACCAATAGTGAAAACTCCACAGAACTTCAGAGAGAATGAAAAATGAAGTAACTGAATATTTTCCGTAAAGGTCCAGCTATTGTTGCGATTCTACTCCTAATGGATTCTCAATACTATCTGTCTTAGGCTTTCTCTACAAATGGCAGGTAAGAGCTATATTCAGAAATTACCCATATTTTACTGGCTTCTAAATAAGGTTTGCACAACCACCCACCAACTCACATGTTTGTGTATGTATACACGAGGGATGACTGTAAAGAAAGCTAAAGAGGCATGTATCGACCAGATAAAAACGCTGTGAAAGCTCTAAGCAAAAAGCAACTGGGTACGTGCAGTATTTCTCGTTACAGCAAGAACTGCTTTAATATTGAGAAAATGAGCATATAGCTTTCGAAAAAATATTCCCACAACCTCCCTCGCAAAAAAGAAACAACCAAAAAGAATGAACTAACGTAGAGATGCAAAATGTAAAAAAAACCATCTTGATATAACTCCTAGAGCTTGACCTTTCGAAGTCTTTTTCCAGAAAACCGTCCCCGAAAACATTCAAGTTCAGTCTGATGAAAAATACTCAAGGCATGGTTTGATAGAAATGGGCTGTTTTAGCACACCCATCACAGAGTGCTGTCTTTGGCCCCTCTTTTTTGGCCACACAACATTTTTTTCAGGAAGGGGCGATATTGGTCTTGCACAGACGTAAGTATGGCCTTTGTCACTTGAGGCCAAGTTCTTTATGTTGGTTATTTAAGCACTCTTGAACCGGTGGAACAAGTGAATAGAACTTGAAGGCCACTGAATGAAAAAGTAACTGGTAATTTCAATACCGTTGTATTTGTGTAGTAATACGGTCACACTGGATTAATAAACGTTTGTTCATGGTAGCACCTAACAGGTCCTATCTATGGGTCAAATAGTACTAAACTGTGTATTTATGCTAAACTGAATTGTTTGAAATGGAACTGATTTTTACATTGAAACTGTACTCATGCTAAAATGAATTGTTCAATATAGAACTTTTTTGACATTTAACTGTGTATAAACAAAATCTGTACTAATACTAAACGGAATTAGTTGAATTAAAACTATTTGATTAAACTGAATAGCTTGAAACAGAATTTTTTTTTTTTAAATTAAACTGTGTACTCATGCTAAACTGAATTGTTTGAAATAGAATTGTTTATTTGTATAAAAATGGATTTGGCATTAAATAACCTACATAGGTTGATATGCCATGAAATCTAACCCACCGACCATCCAACCAACGACTGCACACCCAAATATGGACAAATATCTGTTTCAAATGCGCATATGTTCATTTATATGCATATATAATTCCATACACACGCACATGCATTCACATGTTTACAAGCATGCATAGACTTGTCTCTAATTATCGATTGATCAAGATATATTGTAATTAAATATTAATTATATTTCTTTCAATTTTTGAAAAAAAACACACACATTTCATTGTATTGATGACCATGTGATAATTATTGAATAATGAACTGTTTAGATCTCATTATTTATCACATAAAACTTTCAGTTATTAAGTGCCATATCAGAATACAACCCACTGATATTTGGACACGGCTCCGTTAAGATTCGCAATTGATTTAAAGATACTTCTGCTCTTAAAAATAATCCGATATTGCTGTAAGGGGAGAGAGCCTTGCAAAAAGTTTACTCCCTGAAACCTTGCATGTTAACCGTCTCATTGGCCTAGTGGATAGAGTCGTCGCGTCATACCAAAGACTTTAAAACTGGTACTTGATACCTCCTTGTTTAACACTCAGCATTATAAGGTACTATCAAGGGTAAAGTGGAGCAATCTAGGGAAAGGAGTAGCGCGCTCCCCTACACCTCGTTGTAGTCGCTATTGAAAAGGGAGCCTTCTGGTCGCCCTCGACTACGGTAGCCAACTTTACTTTACTTAGTATTTATCAATCCCTCCGCTATCTACAGGATATGACACGGGGTTGATTTTAAGCAGAGTTTAACAAGTTTTAACTCGATGTTTTCCACCTCCTTGATCGGTTGCCATATCGAGGCTAAAGAGTTCAGTCTGCCCTACTATTTGCTTATAGCTAGAGTGAGAATAAATAGATTCATACATTTAGCAAGATTATTAGCATAATGAAATGCAAACAGCGGATTGCAAATAGTACAGTGGTTTTGCTTTGTCCACATAATTCCTCTTCATTCAACAAATATTAAGGTCTACCGTAATCATAGCGGGGAAAGGACCGAGAGAAGTTTATATTACTGCTTTTCTTAAAGTCAGATAAATTTAGTCAAAAAATGAAATATAATTACTTATAAATGTACTTATTTGTATGTAAGAGTCTTAAATGGTCAGGAGTTAATACGAGGTCAATTACTAATAAGAGGAAATATGTTTGAATTCAAAGTTTTCCTTCTCAAGGCTAAATAAACTTGTGCCTTCCCGACAAATTACTTATAATTGAAGAGAGAAACGATTTATTGATGCCTTTCTTAAAAGCATTAGTGAAAAGTAAAACACGAAGAGCTGCGTTCAGAATTTGAACTTGGGTCTCTGATACATATATGTATGTGTGTGTGTGTGTGTGTGTGTGTGTGTGTGTGGAGACATGTCTGCATAACAATATATGACTATAACACATGAGGGTTGTTTAAAAGGTTCTAAACTTCACCCAGAAAGAAGAGGCATAGCATAACAATTATATTCGGCAACACACTATCGCTTTCTATCGAATTAAAAAAAAAAATAATTAAGATTTCCGTCTTGATTTTTGTGCGGGTTAGGCCGATATGAATGTGATGCTTGTGACAAATCTAAAATCATCGTGAGCTTAAAACTTTTGGATCCCTCTCTCTCTCTCTTGCTCTCTCTCTCTCTCTCTCTCTCTCTCTCTCTTAGTCTCAAAAGAGTTGCTTGATACCTTTTTGCTTAATACTCAGCATGATCAGGCACGTATCAAGTGTAAAGTGTAGTAATCCGAGGAAAGGAGTTGCACCCACGCATACACGTCTGTGCTGTAGCAATTGAAAAGGGAGACTTTGGGTCTCCTTCAACTGCCGCCAGACAAATTCTATATATATATATATGTGTGTGTGTGTGTGTGTGTGTGTGTGTGTGTGTGTTTGGCCTGAGGGACAATCCTGTGATTCAGGAGTTAAGTGCAGTATCACGTATGGAGCAAAATGGATATTTCAAAAAGGCAGTCATAAGGCTGTGGGTTAGTCGTAAGAAAAAAAACAATTCGCTCCCAAAAAACAGAACAAAAATATGCGAATATTCGTAAAATATAAAGAACATATTTGGTAAACAAAAGGAATTATGAAAAATTAATATATTTATGTATATATTCTTTTACTCATATACACGCACACATTACATATATATATATAGCAATAGCAACGTTAAAATTAATTAACATTTTCCAAATTAGCATTTTATTATCTAAATAAGAATAATTTATATATCAATTCTGTGTGTTTGTAAGTTTTTCCAGAATTAAATAATTTACTTTCACTAATCTCCTTGGGAGGCCTGTGGTCTAACAATCACCATCATCTTGGGCAATAAACACAGAGACCCTGGTTCAAATTCTGGACGTGTTTTTTTGCGTTTCATTTGGCACTAATTGCTTGCAGGAAAGGCATGAATGAATGTCTTCATCCATCAGCAATGCGCAAATACCAGGGCAGAGTGGGTTGTTTAGCCTTTTTGCGGAAAACCGTTCTAGGAAAAGTAAAACTTTGAATGCAGATCACTTTTACCCCGCTTACAAAGTTGTCCTTGTGCCATATCCTGCCTGTGTAGTAGGGTGTAAGGTGAAAACTCATGAATCAATTTTGTCCATTTTCAGACATTTTATTCAACTGATCTGGTCATCAAAGAATATTCATCAAACTATTCTTGGTAGCGCCAAAACCTGATTAAAAATGCATAACGTCCCTAACAATCTAGGTATCCTAATGCTACATCTGCACAGAGCTTTTGAAAACGAAAGAAAAACTGAATAAAAAAGAAAAAGAAAAAGAAAAAAGTAAGAATATAATTTCAAAGAAAAGTTACCAAAGTAAAAACTCACTACTCGCACACACACACACACACACACACACACACTAATTTATATATATATATATATATATATATATATATATATATATATAAGACTCAAGGGGAAAAAAGCAACAAAATCGTCGCCAAATTGCTAATACCACTTGTGAAACTACTTAAGTTCAGTCGGTGACGGATTTCTTTATTCCCTGCCTATCAATACCTTTCTACTTGCTTCTCTTCAACAAGAGTTGAAAATTAATGAACGGACAGATGAATAAATGAAAGAATGCATGAATAACCGATGATATCGATTTTGGACTCTTATCCTTGGTCTGACCATAAGGAATAAAATATTGCCGGGCACTTCAAGACGGCCGGTCTGTCATTCATTGGTTAGGCTAGTGGTTCTAAGGTTAATTGATTTCAAGTTCTTGATTAGTTACAGAACCTCTTTAAAAGTCATCGGGTCTCGTGTCCAGTGGTTAAGAGGTCAGTACTGGATTGTGCGTATGGACTCACAGATAGATAATTTATTCCGTCAGATGGGGATTAATCAAAATGAATGAATGAATGAATGAATAGATGAACGAAGGGAGGAAGGAAAATAAAAGTAAAGAAGAAATGGATGAACGAATAAAAGAGAGAAAAGAAGGAAAGTAGAGCCATCAAATGGCAGAACGTTACAGAAAACAGAATTAGAGAGGTAAAGGAAGCTAAAAAAGAATAGAATTGACAAAAGAGAAAGAAGAAAATCCTGACAGAAATCAAACAGGAAAAAAGGTGAGAAATACTAAATAGAGATACTTACCAAGCATTTGTTAGTATGACATGAGCGGGAATGATTGATTGATTGACTTTTAAAATAGGTCAACCTATCAAGGTTTTTTTTATACACCTAGGTTAGGGAATTGCATCTATTTTATGGTTTTCATAAGATTTTTTTTTTTGCAGACTGCCCTAACAAATAAAGAATATTTTTAAAAATCTAATTGACAAATGAATTGCATAACTTCTGATAACTTCCTGTTTAAAGATAATGATTTACTTGCACATAGTTATATGGTTTTAAATATTCCTATCTAATACTTATGATTTACAAACAATTATTCTTTTTCAAGCATCATCATAGAAAATTGATAATTTTGAAATAGATTTATTTGATTCATTGAAGGAAACCTGGCAAATACCATCAATCCGGGTACACAGTGGAAATGGCAGTAATTACAATGAAAAGGTACTCCACATTTCCAAAAACTCAGCGTATTCTAAGTCTCATCGACAAAATTATAGATTTTTGAAATAATTGTCAAGATCTGTACCCCTTGGTTTGTGTAATAAGACCAATGCTAGACTGACAAACCTTCACGAGTGATTCCGAGTCCAATTCATTCGACCTTGTGCCACATCGAAGCAAAAAGCTTTGAAAATCAAGGACACGTCGATTGGTGTAATGGTTAACCAGCCAGACCAGCAGACCTTCACGAGTGAGTACGAGTCTCATTGAGTGCCTCATTCATTCGGCTTTGTGCTACATCGAAGCAAAATTCTTTGTAAAATTCTACTTGTCAAGATATAACTCCTTACATGGTCAGTGGCTTTTCTTGTTGCTCATCGAATTGTAAAAGATTTCGGACATAGACGAGAAAGAAAGAAGTAAAAAATCAATTGAATAATAAAAAGGGAAAAAAATATTGATGCAGCGTTGAGCATTGATTTTCTGGGTGGGTGCTGAATAAAGCGGTGAACATAAACGAAAGATGAAGTAAGAATGATTCAATGAAGAGAAAGAAGAATAAATAGCCAGGTGTGTCGATAATTTATATGAAAACCTCATGTGTCAGAAGAAGCATACTTAACACCATTAACGACTGTAATAACTGCGAAGTCGTCACTTCAGTTTTACAAGAACAAAAACTGATTAACCTGACATGCCAGAAGAAAATAGAGGATTTGATTTATATATATATATATATATATATATATATATATATATATATACATATATATATATATATATATATATATATATATATATACATATATATATATAATGAGTGCGTGTATATAAGTAAAAGAATATCTACGTATATATTTTACTTTTTGATAATTCCTTATATTTACCGAATATGTTCTTTATATTTTACGAATATTCGGATATTTTGGTTCATATAATCTGTTTTTTGGAATCGAATTGTTTTAGGGTGTCGAACATTGCCGTTCGAACTGATTGTTTTTTCTTTCGACTAACCCACAGCTTAATGACTGGATTTTTGAAATATCCACTTTGCACTTATCACCTGAATCACAGGATAGTCCCTTACACCACACACACACACACACACACATATATATATATATATATATATATATATATATATGTATAATTTCTTTGTTTAATGTTATATCAACCTTTGTGGGTTATTTGATGCCAAATTATTCCTGTATGAGGTCATTTGTACTTCTATTTTGCCCGTTGCTGGCAGGATGAAATAACTTCTCACTGTTCCCAAAGTTATCTATCCGAAAGGGGACATAATTATGAGAGTGGAGTTTGAACTCACGTACTACAACGTCGCAATCTAGAACGTCAGCCTCAATGACTAAAGGAATCTCCAAAAGAACGTAAGAGAAAACTTGTTGATATGATGGCCAATACCTGGGCAAATAAAAACTGAAATGTTTTGATAGAATAATTACGTATGCCAACTATATCAGGAAGAGTCTTCCGTTACAGAAATATGATACTTCGTTATTTTGTTTTTAATGGTATTTCAACCCTTGTGGGTCATCTAACACTAAAGCCATCCTCGTAGAAAAACAGAAATAGTAGTGTTTAAACTTCTGTTACTTTACAATACTACTTACTTTATAATCGATGTTTTCACATCCGTTTAAACTGCTGTAAATGGAGGAATATTCCCAGTGGTATTTTTGAGCCCATGAAAGAATTTCTGAATTGTAGTTCACTTCTCACTTAAGTTGTTATTTGTGCTCAATCTGTTTTTCACTAACTGACACTTTTCCAAAATTCCTAAATCTTGAATTCGACCATTTCTTTCACCCACTTTCACCAACAGTTCCCTTGAGTGAAATCTGCTGTTGGTCACACAGCCGAGTACATCTTTCATTGGTAGATAGATGGGTTGCTACATTACAATAAATATACCACCAAAAAGGGTTTTTAGATTTGAAAAAAAATACTTATTTCCCCCCAGCTTTAACAAATATTTCCTGTATTTTTACAAAAATGTGTGCATGCAACATACAGCTGACCATGCAATTATATGGATAATAAGGTCAAAAAAGTTTTCTCTACTTCATCATTGCCTCACGTTGACGGTTGAGCCTGGAATATGCCAACTGCATTACAAGCAGAACTGTAAGACCCCGTCCACCCCCCCAAAATATGTGTCCTGGACATGTCAGTAATCTGTCACCAGTTCTGCAATTTTGCTTACTGTGATGTCACCGTTATACCTAGCTCTACTCTGACCAATAGTAACTGTCAGGGTCCAATCTATGAGACATCGTTAAGTATTGTTTTACTTTTTTAATGGCCATGAAAAGAGATTTCTGTACCTTATGCAACTGGAAACTATAATTGTCAAACTGTGGTATAAAATAACCCAATGCTAGTTGACATGGTGTTAAACTAATCCCTATTTATCAACTCCTCCGCTTGGGCAGGATATGACACAAGGTCAGTTTTTAAACATAGTTTAACAGGTTTGAATTCAGAGTTTTCCTTTTCTTAGACTAGTTGCCTCACAAAGGCTGAAGAACCTAGTCTGCCCTACAATTTACCCATAGCTGGAGGGAAAATAATTGGATTCATACCTTTCCCAAAGTTATTAGTGCTATGGGAAATGCAATCAGCCTCGTCCAGGATTTGAACTCGTGTCACCTTGTCCATTTCCTACGATGATAACCATGACACCACGGGCACCGCCTATTAAACTATTCAAACAACTAAACAACCACAACAACAAAAACACACACACACACACACACACACAAGCAAGTAATCAAACTAAGTATCTTACTCTGATAAGAAAATGGCATATGATTTGTATTAGATTTGAAGAGCGAAAATGCTATCATAGATATAATACTCTCCTTGATTGTCATTTTTCTTCTGATCAAAATAACTTTAAACATAACGGAGTGAAGATGTCTTATCTATTTTTATTTGGTATCCCTCACACCCTAAAATGTTACGTTCAGATATATTTGCCGTTTAGGAAAAGAATAATATTTGCATGCAGCTAGGTCAGGTGAGTATAGAAGACACTGAACTTGCACAATCCTATGTCTCGCAAAGATCTGCTGGACAAGTTGCGTAGCGTACGCAGTTCCCTAGACATGGTGAATCAGTTACTCACCCAACGAATACAGATCTGTTCGTTTTCGACTTTTGTCGTCATGGAGACAACACAAAACTTCCTAATAAAACAGCTTGTTGACAGTTTTATAGTAGACAACATGTTCAGGATAAACTTCATCATCACTCTCTTCTAAAAGATCTTTTGTAGCCCTTTTGTGAATAAAATTAAAATGCTCTTGCTCTTAAATTGGTGAGTCTTATTTGGCCTTCGTGATGACTCAGACTTCCATAAAGAGTAAGTATCAAAGATTTATACTCACGATTCAACACCAGTTATGATGTTTTTCAGAAAATTTACATCAATTCCTACACTCATTAAAAGCCGTGATCATCTATAACTCATCCTACTTTGACCTCCGATGACATGTACTGAATAAACTTGCAACTTTTCTCATTCTCAAATATTCAGAACGAATAACATTGTTGTATAGCCACATACAACTACACCATACATACACAAATGTATATATAAGCGGAAACATAGTCAGCAATAATGAAGAACTTCAATGAATGAACGAACACACTTCTTTATAAAAATATATCTCTCACACTTTATTCTCGAAAGGGTTGATATTGGTTGTGTGTGAGAAGTGAGTTGGAGACGGGGACAGACTGCTACATATTGACCCAAGTTCTTCTGACCATAGCAGCACTTCTTTCTCATCTTGGTTGGGGTTGCTCAACCGTGGGTCACAGAGGGCCCAAATCCCCCTGTCTGCCGCTGGTTCTCACGCGGGCATCTGGTCTCCAACTGACTCAAGCTGTCTGTGCCCTGGTTATATCATTTTGTATCGTCCGCCTGCTTCCGCTGTTCTTCCGTTTATTTACACAGGTGCATCTCTTGATTGACGGCTCGGTAGAGGGTCAATGTTACAACATAACAGGAATACCCACTTCATCAATATAAGACAGGTTTAATAATTCAATGAAGAGAAGTTCACCTTTTAAACGAGCAGTGATGGTAGGGAAACTAAACGAAATGAATCTTTCACGCACTAATCAGCTGACGTATTTCTCTTTCCTCTGTAAGTTGAAAAAATAACAGCCTTCATTTATTCAGAATGGAATTTTTCCAATTTGCTGCAAACAGGAGAAAATTTCCATATCCTCGCGACATTTCATATACAATAATCGTGGTATTTTTCCTCTGCTATAATCATATAATCACAAAGCCCTAAAAATTATGGTGGTATTTTAGTGAATGCAGACTGAAAGGATGGTATATCTGAATTTATGATTGTATAGTATGGATGGGACAGTTTATGTGACTAGTCAGGTCCCTACTGAAGTATCGTGGTTATACTAGAAGACTGATGACCGTTCCTCTTTACCATCCCTCCTTTTTATTTGGCCACAAGCCCAAGCATATATTTTGCCTGGTAAATAAAAATAATCAGAAACCTCTTTGAAAGGCAATATTCAATTCGACTTCACCAGATTTCGCACCTTCTCAACTTTTTCAACGTTTCTTCTCATTGAAATCCTCCTTGGATGCTCATCAGATTCCTCTGAGGTTCTCTCTTCCTTAAAGCCACGATTCCAGGCAAAACTCCTGCCACAGTTCATAGTAGCATTTAAAAATTGCAATTGTCTCTGAGATGTGTTAGGAAAAATTTAACGAAGGCTGTTTTTTTTTTTTTGTTCTTTTTTGTATTTTCTAAAATCATAAAATTCTACACACTGAAAAGAATTCAATGAAAACATGTGCGCAACAGAACAAGTTTTATGAAAGTGATGATATCTAGAAGTCTAGATTTGCGTAGATGAGCTAATATTGATTTAAATAAAACTTTCAAAAAACTTTGAACACTTTTTTCTCTCTGATGATCTTTCTAAAATAACCTGGGAGACCAAGTTTGCATAGTTAAAACATAATATATATATATATATATATATACTACCCTAAAGTCCAACCCCTCTTCAACGTGGCAGGGCGGTGGCAACAGATAGTGCCAGTGCTAAGCCGTCGAAATCTTTGGTTCCTGGTAGGGCCACCCAAGGCGAGTTGCTCTGGCACACAGCATTATTAGGGCCGAAACTTGGCCAAAGGGGCTCTGGTGAAAATCCAGGAGGTATCTGTTCCGGCAACCAGTGGCCTCGTGTCGCTCTGTCAATGCGTCTGTGGAAATCCTGCGGCGTTTTTCCGAGTAGGACTTGGGACCCTTCCCTCAATCAAATCCTAAAGTATCTTCTTCAATGATCAACACTTGCTCGGGAGGAAGCCGGTTAAACCCAAACAGAGTGAATGCCTATACAAGTAGTAAAGAATATATATATATATATATATATATATATATATATATATATTGTCATCCACAGACAGACTGTTTCGTTCTATCAGAACTCTTCAGTGTGGCTAGACACACAGGACGCTCGAAACCCGTCGAACTTTACGTTAGACTAGGTTTCTGACCTCTCGGCCACGAAGCGGACCACGTTGGCTAAGGGAATTTTAAGGTATTTATTTTAGCAACAGCAGCAGCAGCCTTTGTTTACATTTTTATACCCTATCGGCTACCAGAGTGCTCAATTCTTTCGAAGACCTTTGCATTACGCTAGCGGCGGCTGACAATTCCTTCGCCAGAGTGCTCAACCCCCATGGGGTGTGCGCGGTGTAATGTTTATCCCAATAAGAAATGAGTATTGAAAGTCAAGTTAAAATCCTGGACGAGGTTTTATTTCAATAGATAACTTTTTGGAAAGATATAAATCCAATATCCTTCCAGCTACGGCTAGGGCAGACTGGGCTCTTTCGACTTGGTATGGCATCTGAGCTTGGGAAAAGAAAACTGTAAAACTCCACTAAAAATTTACCTTATGTCATATCCTAAATGGAATTGTTATATATATATATATATATAAATATATTGAGAGAGTGAGAGAGAAAGAGAGAGACAGACAGGCAGACAGTGAGTGAGGGAGAGATGGACAAAAACAGTTAACTGAGACATTTAATTTCGCCTTGATTGTAAGACTGTCACAAACACATGAGAAAACATTGGCAAAATTGTGTTAATGCAAAGAAGGTTGGTTGGTTGTTTTGTTTTACGGCGTATCAACCCTTTTTGGGTCACTTAACGCCGAATTAAATTCTAAACAATTCAGTTTAGTATAAGTATAGTTTTTGTTTATACACAGTTAAATCTCAAAACAGTTCTCTTTCAAACAGTTAAGGTTAACATAGAGACATAGTTTAGTTTTATTTAAAGACAGTTCTATTTCAAACAGTTCCGTATAAGTACACAGTTTAGTTCTATTTGACCCACAGAGAGGACCCTATCAAATGCTACCATTCCGGGGCAGAGTGAACCTGGGAGCGATGGCAATGAAGAGGTACTTCGCATTACCCAAAGCTCCAGCATCACAGGGGCCTCAGCATAAGATTGTTTAGTATTATATCCGGGACACTCATTAAGGGGGTCTTACCTCTCAGCAGAGAAGCAGTCTACGTATTATACAGTCACAGCCAATTGGGAAATGCAATGTTGGATTTGTTAAAGACGAAACATTTCATAAACAGTAGAGGAAATAAAAGTATCCGAGAAAGAAAATCAGCATAAGGGCAACGAGAAGAAATAAAACGGTAAATGTTTACAAAATATTCCTAAAAGAGACTATCGATAATGATTTTTAGTTAAGTGATATAATTTAAAATTATCACTTGCATTGTTTCTTTATAAGTGTCCTGATCTTCAATGATATTGATGTATGCACAAGGTGCGACAGAAAAACCTTCTGCATTTTAAATTGTAACCTCTAAGGAGCAATTGAACTTAGGCAAGTAGCAATGTTAACTCCATCAGGCAAGGGGGGGTGTCCTCGTGGTGTAATGGTTAAAGCGATTGACAGCGGAATCGTAGTATGCGAGTTCGTACTCCACTCGCGCTATTACGTTCACTTTCGAGCAAATACCCTCGGGAAAGGTATGAACCCCCTTATCCTCCCAGCTATGGGTTAAATATTACCACTACTGTTCTTCTAGGAGAATAGCTTTGGCATTAAATAACCTAAAAAGAGTTGATATACCATTAAACAAAGAAACCAACCCAACCAAACCATCCATCAGGCAAATGTCTTCCTATTATTTCAGCCCCAGTCAATCACGATCCTGGCTTGTACCGGTGCATATCATACGTTTGCAGTCAAAACCTTTTTTTCTAATGGCAACACAAAATGATTTTTCTGCTCATTTCATGTTACGTCGGAATGCTTCTGTTCCGGATAGAATTTTCATCTCATAACAGTATCGATGAAGAAATTAGAAATAGTTTCCACCTGAATTGCAACTATCTTACATAGGAGTTAAATTATATTTTCATAGGTTGATATCTTGATAAAGATATGCTCATTAAAATCTATTTGCATCTCATAACATGTGAATAAACATTCACGTAGATAAGAGTAGATAAGAACAGAATATGGATAAGATAACACTAATTATTTTTAAATGAATGCGTGGAAATAAATGTAATGTTTCTTTGTTTAATGACATATCAAGCTTCGTGGGTTTTCTGATGCCAAAACGATCCGTGTAGAAGAACAGCAGTGATACTATTTAGTTCATTGTTGTGACAAGGAAAATATTTTTAAAAAATAAGCAAAGAATTGGGAAAAATATATTTGATATTTCCAAATAGAAGATCGCACTGGTTTAAAAAAAGAAAGACTATAAGAAACATAAATATTCACTTTTCTTATCCAAACGCTTTATTTATGAGAGAGGATCCAAAAATGGCTTGTGTTTCTCTCATAAAATGATCCATGTCAGTTATCCAATTTATTAAAAGAGAAGAAAACTTGACAGCATTTCATATTTATCTCCGTAATATTGAGAACGTGAATGATTATAATAGATTATTCAATGTAGACAGTAACCTTGCTAAAGTATTGTTGTATACTGCACCGCTGGACAAACAATGAAAAAATCTTAGATATATAAACATATGATATATATTTTTATTCTTCGACAGCGACGATTTTGTGTAATAGTAATACAGTCAGAGAGAGTTCGCACATATCTTTCTTCTGTGGCGGGGACCCCTTTTGTGAAGAAGTGCGAAAGCTGGAGAACACACGAGGAGCTGACAGGTCTGCTTGGGTGACCAGGGGGTCTCTTCCTTCGCTTGAGAAACCAGCAGACTTCTCCCCTTCGTTTGAGCGACCACTGGTTCTCTAACTTCAGTCCAAATTTACAGACCTTACAATGTCTTTTCAAGCCCTATGCGGAAGTATGAACTTCCTCTTCGTCTCACGTATTTTTCTGTTTGTGGCTGGTTATAGGAACTTACATACTTCCGTTTTTTTTTTCCAGTAATTTGTTGATCTTACCTACGAACGGAATTATCTGTCACTTTATCCATAGGCAATAAATCATATTCTCTTTCTTGCGAAAACCACTTTCTTGATGTTATCTTGCAACCGCATTGAATCTGCTAAGTTCATTGTAGCCAGCTAAGCTAGTATATTACAGTATCATTAAGTTGAAAATTGGACTGGAAATTGCTTTATTCTCTTAGAACATTTCAGCTGTTTTGCTCAGCTAAATATTTTTCTCAGGTAAATGCTTTGCTAGGATATACTTTCTTTTCTAGGATTACATATTTTCGCTTAGCCTGATTATCGTAGGAAATTGAATCTTAGACGAGGGTAATTTTGGAAAGGCACGAATCCATCTATTTCCACTGCTCAGCTATGAGAAAATAGTTGGGAAAACTGCAATCTTTAGCCTTGGTTAGGCAACTAGTCTAAACAAAGGCAAAATTTGAATTCAAACCTGCATTACTCCGCTTAAAAATTGACCTTGTGTCACACCCTGTCTGCGGCTGAGTGGTTAGATAAATAATTACGTACAAAATTTTTCCTCTCTCTCTTTTCACACACACACACACACAAACACACACACACACACATATATATATATATATATATATATATATATATAATGAGAATGTTTTAATCGATAAGACAACTGGATGAAATTGAGTTTACGAAATAGAAATATTTAACATTCATATCATCAATTTAACGTAAATATCATTGTATAATTACCGTTTATTTATTTTGGCTCGCAACATGATCTGTACGCGAGGAATCATTGGTTCTAAAGAGCTTCTTTTTTTAAATGAACACAATACTCCAAATTTTAGATTTTTGGACAGTTTGTCTAGACATTTCATTAAGTTGGATGTTACTATTGTTGAAACATCATCAGGTCTAGTTGTGAATGAATAACGTGTTAAAAATTTATTCATTATTTCACGGAAAGAAAAGAAGGGAAATTACAGACGTATAGTAAAAGAGTACAAAAACGTAAAATAATACTGACAACAAAAGGAGTAAAAAAAATTACAGAGAAAGAAGGACAATCAAATTAAATGAAAGACTGAACGACATATCAAGTGAAAGAAACAAAGCTGATAAAAATGAAAGTAAAATTGTGAATAACTAAATTACGAGAAAAAAAATTAACAATAATAGAGGAGAAAATAAACCATGAACAATTTGGAACGTGTCGGTCTTGTAGATAAAATATTTACTTTTAACGCGTACTAATGTTTAGTTTTATAGCTATGGTAAAAGCTAGGGTTATTTATTTTCTAGCCACGGTAAATAATGGGATTCATTATTTTCTAATCATTGTATATAGTGGGATTCTTCATTTTATAATCATGGTAAAAGCAACGATTATTTATTTTCAAATCATGGTAAAAGGCAGGATTTTATCATTTTCTATCCTATGTGTAAATAGCTGAACAAATTTGGTTCTTCATCAACCTGTCCAAGAAAAGGAAAACTCTGAATTCGAACCAGATGATCTCCGTTTAAAACTTACCTTTTTTCACATCCTTTTATCTAACCTTTCTCTAATCTTTCTTTTTTTTTTTTTTCAATCAATTTGTTTTTTGCTTGCTTTTTTTGCTTTTATTTTATCTTTCTTTCTTTCTTTCTTTCTTTCTTTCTTTCTTAAACCGTTTTCTTTTATTCTTTTTTATCAATCCTTTTCAATTCTTTATTTAATTCCTTTTACTAATTCAAAAGTTAAAGCCTATTTTCTTTACTTGCTTTCCACATATTTCTCTTTTCTCCCAAAGTTCCCAGTTCTTTCCATTTTTTCAACACAACTCTTCTTCATAAATTATTTCTTTTCTTGTTTACAAAATGGCTTTCTTTCATTCTATCATACATTCCACCTTTCCTGGCTTTGATCCTTCTCTTTTTCCAGCAAATTCATTTTCGCAACTATGTTATTTAAACATCGTTACCCATATCCAAACGATATGTGCAGTACTTCCGTCTCTTTTAGCCTTCTTTCCACTCAGTTCGCTCATTTTAATCTCTGCCTATGTCATTTTATAAATGAAATTGTTCAGTTACAGCTCTGAGCGTTTTATCCACTACAAAACAAGGTCGACAAGACAGCCATGCAGCTGACCATCGGGCAAAAAAGACAACCATGTGCCAGACAAATAAGCTGTCTGACAGCCATTGAGAAGGCGAGATATTTGACTATGTAATCGTGAATGAGAAAAGGAAGCCCATCTTGGTAATTACTTAGCTGACTGCAGCGAACAAAGTCTGCAGGTGGGAGAATCTCGTGTTAGAAGCTTGATGTTATCCTCTCTTTGCTTTGGAATGCATTGTGTTATTCACTGACCACAAAAGGGTTTCTAATGGATGCCACAGATGTTGTACATGAGCAGATGAATAAGACTTGAATGATTACGTCCGAATGTTATGCAGTTTTTATTTCGCACACACGACAATTATTTAAAGAGACTGGAAAATTTAAGTAAAAACATGTATTTTTTAGCATTTACATTTTCAATAAAATTATTTGAACTTTCGAATAAAGCAATTTTTTTTGTTATCAATCAAATGAAAACCTATAATTTTTGTTAAATTTCAGTCTTCAGTCTCAATTATATTTGTAATTCTCTCAACCATATTTGAGCCTCT